>JAUZNJ010108600.1:0-20344 GCA_034780135.1 Jordanella pulchra | reverse complement strand
TCTTTCTTTCTTTCTTTCTTTCTTTCTTTCTTTCTTTCTTTCTTTCTTTCTTTCTTTCTTTCTTTCTTTCTTTTACTCCATCCTTGAATAGAAATTCCATCTGTATATTTTACAGGATCACGCTCAATGGGATGAAGGTGTCCAGACCAGACGTTCGCATCGGCCGCTACAGAATGATTAAGCATGAGAGGGACAAACACAATGAGCCAAACCCACAGAGGTAATGCATCACTGTCTGAAGTTGATCTCCATTTTTACATTTAGATCGATCCTGGTGCTTTTGTTTCATACAGAAACAAATCAGTGGTTTCTTTTTATTTTTTATTTTTGTTTAAATAACTACTAAGATATAGCTCCCTAAAAGCCATCAATGACAAAACTTGATAAAGAGCTTTGCAATCTCTGTTCAAAATATCAATGAAGTCACAGTTAAGTGGTGAAGACACTGTTACATCTACACTGGCTTTAATGGGAACAGTTGCTCTTTATTTCCAACAACTTCTGGTTTTATAATCGCACCTGGAAACTACCTGCTGTTAGTGCAGAGCTCCTGCTGTTTGTTCCTTGAGAAAGTCCAAGAAAGAAACTGCAAGCGAAAGAGAGAAAATTCTCCCTTCGACACACCTTAGAGGAGTTAAAGTGTATCATTAAAACTGCCATGCTGTCGGATCTATAAGCCTGGCATTTGGCTAGATCAGTTTGCTGACACCATGGGTTATGGGAGTTTGGAGGAACAAGATGTTGAATGGAAGTTAGACATTGTAACTACTTCTGTTTTTATTTGTATGTTATTTTCACTGTTTTAAAGTAGTCTCGGCTCTTTTTACTGTGTTGCACCTGTGTAAGCTCTAAAACCCTCTTTTACTGCAGCTTTTCATTGACATACGTAGGTATAAAAGGTGCTCACATCTTGGCTTACTGTTCATGGATGAGGGCAGAATGAAGCAGTAAATTGATAGACTTATCAGTTCAGCTGCTGCTATCATGCAGACACTACACCAGTCTGTTATAGTATATAGTATAGCTTGGTCATCTTAGTGAGGCTCAGAATAGAGACACTTCTCCACATCAAGCTGAGTCAGCTGAGGTGGCTCTGATGATGTTTCTTGTTCGATGTTGTTCCCTCGTCCCCAAAACATTGTCATACCATATGATGCTGGAGTTCCTGAAAAACTAAGGAGGATCTTTTTAACCAGCACCGTATCCCTGTGCATTTTAAACCCAGTAACACCCTGAGACAAAAACTGGTTCACCCCAAAGATAAGACACCCTGGAACGGGGTTTACGCTGTTCAGTGTAGTGAACAGTGCACAGACCGGTCCATTGGAGAGCCCAAGCAAACGTCTTTTGCCTTAAATGATACAAATAAAATGGTTTTTTTTTGTTTTTTTTGCAACTGAAGCAGACTGCAATGCATAGATTCAACATCATTTTCAGTACTTTAGTTCAGATTGCTGAGCGAAATATGAACAAATGCAATTTACTGCAGCATTATTTTCATGAACTTCCATCCTGCACAGGCATTACTTTTTATAAAAGAGAAATTGCTTTACATCCGTCTTGTCCAAGGTACAAATTTTGCTTACTTCACTTCTTTGCTCATAGTAAATTTTCAAACGAATGGTAAACTTCCCCCATAAATGTGCGTTTTTTATGTTTTGATGAATGAGAACCAGTATGCGGAGATGAGTACTTCTAGACACATTAATCACCAGGAGTATAGCACCTCACATTAAGCTGCTTAAATGCGGATTATCACTGTTTATTCTCCTCTAAGAGCCCTCGTTTTCATGCCTGGATAGGCCGGCCAATGGAGCCTCTCAGCGCGAAAATCGATAGCTGCTCTGGCTTAGTTTGAATAAAGATGTAGTGAAACTTGTCCCCAGACACCCCCCCACCCCCCACCCCCTTTGTTCCCCAATATTACTTTAGTTTGATCTCCAGTGTCATGATTATGTCACAACATTTACACACTTCTATGCTCCAGGACCATAGTCCATAGTGAGTTCTGCTTTAGTCGTTGCTGCTAAATTGGTTTTTAAGAAGATTAACAACTGCTGGGAGCAAGAATCATGAGTGAAAGCATATTGACTGTTTCCTGCAGCCAAACAAATTGTGGCTTCTCAATCTGAATTTTGCATAGAACCTCTGGACCTGGCTGTTCAGACGATATTACTTTTTTTTCTTTCTAATTATTATCTTTGGCAAGAGAGATGTTGGTGCAGAAAACCAAATAAAATATTCAGCTAAACAAAAGAAAAGAGAAAGAAAAAGTACCAGAATCATTTATACTAAAATGAACACACTAATCATCTTATTAATTAATCAACATGTTGCATCAAACATCAATCTCTACTAAAAAATATCATGTTTTACTATTTTTTTCACCATGATTTTACATGCTAAAAAATGGCTCGGATGATCCAAAAAAAATCTGACAAAGCTAAAATAAAATGTTATATTTTTGTTCAACTACAAACAATTTAATGTCAGTCATTCAACACACAAAAATTTTTATTTTATAGATGTAGTTATTCATAATACAAACTAAGGGGTTTATATCTCTCTTTGAAGCAGGTCTGTGTAACTGTTGACCTAAATAATACCTTAGCATTCTACCCTTCTTAAAACCTCACCTACAGTATGTAACTTAAGAGGATCAGATCTGTAGCTAAATAAGTCCCTTTACCTAGAGCGCCTCTTTACCAAGCTTCACTTATACACAAGAGCGAACTAAGCTAAATGTTTTTGTCAGGCAACTAAACAGACATAACAGGCTATCAGACATATTCTTCATTCACTGTTAAAGCATTTAATCTAGAGGAATGACAATGACTTTGTCTTCTTAAGAAACTCTCAGTCTGCTGTTTCAAAGTGGTCTGCTATCAGCTTCCTAAACACAAAGAGGGGCTGTTTAATTTTGCGACAGGGCAGTGTTTACTAGTTGCTTTCAGACTAAAAGTGACAAATAGAATAGTGTATGTTATTTTTACTCTCACCTTCTCCAGTTATTGCCTTTGCTGGTGGCACAATATACATCCTGGGAAATTCTCATAAGACCAATCCCAGTCCAGGCTTTTGCTCTCATAAAGGCAGGGTCCTGAGAAAGTGAAATTAACTGGATAAATTTGTATTGAAGCAAGCCATTAAAATGCCCCAGGCTTCTGTGAAGATTAGGTTCCTCAAAGGCAATGTAAAAGGGGCTATGGCTTTTTAAATCATCAAAAAATGTGTATAGTGTGGCACTTTAATCAGTTCACTTTACTCTGATTAACGCCACACAAAACGATTCAAAGACAGTTATTATCCCCAAGCTGTCAGACTACTTAACTCTTGATAACACTGAACTCTCCACAATATTGCACTAACTCTCATCTTTGATATTTTGTTTGCATGTTGCTTCTGCACTTTGTGACCTTTTTATTGCAAAAACTCATCAGTATTCCTTGGTTCTCATCCTAAACATTTCATTGCATTGTTGACTTTCTTTTAACCTGCATATGATTAGTTAAATGGATAGAGATAAATACAAGACAGAAAACCTCCTGTTAGTGGCTGCATAACATGAAGCTAGAAATACCATGGGGTGGTTTTCATTAGAACATACCCATGTGTTAGAATTAGCCACAGTCCAGACCTCAATCCAGTTGAATCTATAGGAAGACTTTGAAACTGGATCTTTAGAAAAAAATCTTTACAGTCTTCAAGACAGAGTTTTCAAATGTGTAAAGCAGGAGCCTAAAAGATATGCAGTTGCTCTACAGCACAAAATTCCTCAAAAAAATATTGATCAGAAGACTGAATAGAAATAGACACTCAGCCTTCTGTATAAGAAATTGCAAAAATGATTCATCCTTTTGCTACCCTTTACCAATTAGGTTTATGTGTGTTGCTCTGTCATACTTAGCACCAATAAATGCCTTAAACAGTCTAACAGTTAGATAACCATCAAGTAATTTAGTAATTGATTAATCATTAACTGGAGCATAGAGACTCTAATACAAACCTTTAGCTGACAGATCATTCCACTTAGATAAGAATTTATACTAAAATTGTAAAAAAATATTTATAAATACTTTGTATTTAAGATTAAAACCACTTTTTTGTCCATTAATATACTCTCCAGAAATCCTCAGGTGGAAAAGTTTTACTTTCACCTGGTTTAATTCTGTAAAAAGTTCCGGAACTTTTTACAATCCGATTATTAATCGATTATTCGAAAAAATCATCAACAGATTAATCGATTAGCAAAAATAATCGTTAGTTGCAGCCCTACCGAACAGACCAATCCTAACATCATTGCTATCCATTGTGTTTTTTTATCATAATCTGCCTCCTTTTTACGCTTCCCATTGAAATTTAGGTGAATTTTACTGATGTGTTCACCTCTCCAATAAGAAATGTTTTATTTTTTTAGAGCATATAATTTCATTTTATTTTTCTTTTTTAAGATTTTAATTATCCTGTTTTTTGACTAAATCCTTGTGTTGTTTCTCTATGGTTTGGTCAGTATCTGAGAGGTCCAAAACTAACGTATTGCTTTCACTATTCCTTGCATTGTAAAATAGATTATGTACTTGTACCAGAAACCAAGTTTACCCCAAATATGTTTTAGGTTTCAGCTGACAAGAACATAGAGAAAATACTTTTTCCTGCATTGGTGAAACATGTAAGCCTCCATCCTGATGATCTTTAGCTTAAAATACTAACAACCTACACTGTAATATTGCACCAATAACTTCGATGTGAAAATTTCTAAAATAACCAGGCTTGTGTAATTTATCACTCTTCATTGTTATGTATGTGTGTGTGCCTCAGTCTGTTTGTGTATCTCAGAGAGATGGAAAGGTTCAACGATCCCCCAGTAATTGCCTGCTGAAATGACACCAATAGAGATGGGAGCCTGCTAGGTCAGAGTGGTCTAGTTGCTTTCATCAGAATCAATAAATCAACCACTAGACAGAATGAAAGTGTTTGTGTGTTTTTGTGTGTGAGAATGGTGTAATTGTGTGTGTGTGTGTGTGTTTGCGTTTCTGATTGATACCGAACTCTTGTTTCGCTCCACGGCTTGCTGGTTGCTGATTTCTTTCTGGTCCATAGACCAGACTTCCTCTGTGAAAGGTGACACAAAGAGGGACACCTTTTGTTTGGTCTGGATACATTAATCATTTTTTTATAGTATAGGATGTGGATTAATTAATTAACTATCAAATCAAATTGTGTTTTTGTGAATCTGAATAATTGGAAATATGTGAAAATGATTGTCTCCAAGATAAGCCATGTTCCATTTGTCAAATATAAAACTTTAAAAACACCCTTAAAACATACAGAAACCATTTTTTTTCTTTTTCCTTTTCTTTTTAAAAACATAAAAAGCAGAGCATGGGATGTCCTGGAACAGATCTGCATCACTATAGAGTTTGTGTGTTTTTTCACACCAAACATTTTGACACATTGACAGTTGTGCTAACAGTAGCTGTTTTCTCACAGGAATTGTCATGTTGTGCTTCATGCTTTTTCATTTAACAGGTCCTCTCTGAAAAATGTCACTTTCAATCATAAATTGAGTTTGACTTTCTGCTTCTTTGTCTCCAGGTGCAGGTTTTGCTTTTTCTTTTCAATTAAGAATGATTACACACTGAGGGCCTGATCTTCAGAAGGTTTGCATGTCTACAGAAACGTGCAGAGCAAAAAAATCTACAAAGTCAACTTTCTCGTGTTTCTTTTCTTTATTTTCAACTTTAGTTATTTTCATCATTTATTATTTACTTTTGTTTTGTGGCACTTAGAGATAGGCTTCCTAAGTAAAGTAATCTATAAATATAATTTATCTTTGTAATTTGAATATTTATAATAATTTTTAATATTATTACCTCTAATTACATGGCTTAGAGCCTCATCTTTCTTTTGCGACCATTCTCCACTGCATGTAGCAGACGACATCTGCATATTTTGAAGGACGGAACCAAGCTGATTTACACATCTTAACATTTGTAAAGCAATCTTTGTAGACCAAGCAACACATTCACAAAAATTGCATGTGCAATTTAGTGCCTCTTGTTTGGAATCCGTGAAGATTAGCCCAAGTCTTTCAGAGCATTTTATCTGGGTTACCTGGGTACCTGGGTAATATTTTACATACATATTTTACAGAGGAAAATGGTTGTGCCTACCGCCTCATGAATGTTTGCTTTCTTACACGCAGCTATGAATGCACATTCTATTGAATGTGCACAATCTTTTACACAAGAGTCCTTTCTTTCAGCTTGCTCAGAGATTCTGGTTAGGCATAGCAATGAGATATTGGTAAGAAAGAGGGACATTCATCACCAGCCTGGAGCATGTGTTAACACACACACTGCATATACACATTCTGTCTGGCAAACTTCACATCGTGCATTACAAATGAATGAGATGCTGGGTATGGTTGTTCAATATTCTATTCATATGTTATCATCCTGGTACAGTACAGATGAAATCTGTGTGAGTGTACATATGCAGGATTATGCATGTGCATATATGCATATACAACTGGCTTATAAAAGATGATTGCATAAACCACACATAGAGCATAATGTACCATCTTTTTAGAATGGTTCAAACTTGAGCAAATACAGTTACAGCTTTGCCTGCTACTATTCAATGATCCAGTATTTTGTAGCACGTTAGGACACCCCTTAAGCTTCATGTCATTAAATATGGCCGATTTTTCTAAAGCACTGATCAGTGGTGGAGCCAGGATATTTTTGCATGGGTGACCAGGCAGGGACCAATGTGCACTGAGGGGTGGCAAAAAAAATATCCATATTTTGAAATAAAAATCAGGGAAGACAGACTAGATTTTCATGAGGTCCTTGCTAATAAATCTTCAGACATATTTATACATCTGTGTTGGTTTAATAGCAGACTCTTAGATTGCTGCAGACTCAACGTTCCCTCTTCCCATTGAAACACCAAACCTAGTTCTGAAAACAGCAAGAGGTCTGTATTTGTTTTATTTAATTTAGTTTATTGATTTGAATAATTATTGATTATTACTTTCATTGTGTTTTCAGTTTATGTTTAATTTACTAACAACTGAAAATCAAATCACCCCCGTAGCTCCATCCCTGGGACTGATGAGTGTATTTTAGATATACACCTGTATCTTTACAAAATAAAAGTTTTCTTTAAGTAAATTAATTTAAACAATGAAGCTCATAGATTTCTTTCCACTGATATACTTTTAGTGTCTATTTTTGTCTTTAATGATGTCTGCTTACAGGGTTTGGAAACCTCAAAGTTTGGATCCTTTGAAAATAGGAATTCGCCAGACAGGACACTGCAAAAAGGAAAAAAAAAAAAAAGAAAATAGGAATTCAACCTAAGACCAATAACTATTTGTATGACTAGATCTGGACAGTCACTTACACTCTTGAACAGACGGATAAGCAACAAGTGATCATAGCTAAAGATGCTGTCTATTGACCAAATGCCGTATCACTTAAATATAGAAAGTTTAGGAAGAAAGAAAGAAGAAAAGTGTGTTGACCACAAAAATTACAAACAACAGTGATAACTACAGCTTCATAGGACCATGAAACTAAACCCTGATTGTGGAGATTAATTAGACGTGAACTCTGACTGCAGTCAGCAGCCTTTTTACATCATAGTTCTACAGTAAACACGCATCCTCAAATACCTCATTATAGATCACTTTGTCATTAAATATAATACCAGACAATAGAAATCATGGGATCAGTGTGCTTTCAGCTCCTATTCCTGGAGGTACAGACTGGAGGTGCTGTGACTTACCACATGCAGCCTTCTCCTGCTGGATTTCTCCAGCCATGAGCTCTGTGTTCCACACTCCTGCATGCTTTTAAAATGATTTAATCACTTTAAGTATAAGCAGAGATTTTGTTCTCCGTCCTTATTTTGTAATTACCTTTATCAGATTCTGTTGTTCAACAAATGTCTTAGAATAGATTGAGATGGGATTTGAATGCACTGTCTTCCTGTTGCGAGCATCTGGAAACTTAAGCATCAACTCCTTCTGTCTTTGCTTTGTACTTAGTGAGAGTTGTTCTTCTAATCCCTTAGAACCCCTAAAGTTTTTAGAGTCGCTATGGATTATCTTTTTTTTTATTGGTGCAACTTGGTGTAATATATATGGGTCAATATCAATTAAATTTAAGTGGTAAAAACCAGATGTAGATCCCATACCAACCAGGTGATCTAAAAGGGTTGAGAGCTTGAAGAGTACACACTGTAAACCTAAAAGAATATCTCAATATTTTTGAGCTGAAGGCTGCTATTTATCTCTACGCTTTTATTTTTATATAATATTTAGAAAGACCTCTTAATCAAAGTGTTTTCCGAAATGCCACAGAGGCCCATTTAAAAAACTGCTGCAGATGAACATTAAATGCCTGATATAATAATCTGCTAGCCTTCACAAAAGTATAATCATAATGCAGACCATTTGTAGACCATTTCAGTAAAAAACAATATAGCCCTTTCTTATAGCTCTTAAACAAATAACTACTTTGAAAATCTAAATACATTTCCCAGCCCTAACCCTGGGCACAGCCTGCGATTGTCACACTCCTTGTCTAAAATCATTCTTGATCCTGGTAGCTATTTCATATCCTAGTGTTTGCCTCAGTCCTCTATCTTCAAACTTAGTGGTCTTTCACCTGGGGGTCATGAGGAACTGCAGGGGGTCATGAAAATTTTCTGGTACCCCTACCGGCCCACCTGACTAGGCCCCTAAATGAATAAATCATAGTAATATCTGCAATATTGCTTTAACTAAGATTTTTTTTTTAAAAACTTTGTGTGTTAACTTCACACCACTAACAAGTCACCATGAAGATATGATGAGTTATTCTGGATTTATTTTGTTGCATATAATATCAGGTGAAATGAGTTATGTAGCCTTCTGGGCTCAAAGCCCAAACTGATGCTGGTACCAAACCAGCTCATAGAAACTTCTACACAAGTGAGTAAGTAAATATTTACATATAATGGACCTGTCAAAAATGTATAAAACAATTATTCATTTAGGCCTACTACTTTTTTTAATACAATTTGTAGTTTTACTCTACAACACTCTAGATGTTCAGTGGATGATTTATTTATTGATTGTTTCGATGAAAAAAACACAGCTAGTATAACCTTTAGCCTGTATTGATTGGGTTTTACACTGTAATGTTAAACCCAAATGCATCCACAGATTAAGGTTTAAAGTAATGACCAACATGTTTCTTCTGACTTGAAGTAAGGCTAGTGACCAGATATGAATCCGATAAAGTATCTATGAAGGGAGATGAAGATTATGGTGATGGTAAACAGACCTTTAAATCTTTAAAGATTCAAGTTTAATATCAAAAGACCCTTAAAAAAACAGAAGTAACTTTAGGGAGTCAGCAATTCAATACAGTTCTTTCTACCTATTAATGAGAACACTACAAAATAATTTTGACATGCCTATAAAAAAATAATATAAATATTTAAAAAGAAATAGGTATAGTACAAATTATTTCTCTATTACTGTATTGTATTCTGAGCGATGCCCGTCTCTAATACTGGCAGAATTGAACCGTTTGGATAAAAGGAGGAATATTTGAATAGTAAATTTGCAGGTGGATGAACAGCTGTGGTCTGAACTATCACCTGTTGTAGAATTTTGCACTAATTATTTGAGTTAAAATATAATTAAAGCAAAAACTCCAATTAAAATAAAAAAATACTTTAAAGATGGGATTGACACTATAAATGTATGAGGTAATCCTTCCTACCTGCTTTAAATGATAGAATGTAAGCCAATGAGGTAAACTCACTGGCCTGACCTCTTGGATTCAAAGGTAACATCGATCTTTTATGCACAGTCCATGGCCACCCTCATTAAGAAGCAAATGAAAGAGTTATGGTTAAGCTGCTCCTTTAAGGCCATTTCCCCAGAACAAGGACGTGTACCCTAACAAAAATATCTCTTAGTTTTCAGAAGCACATTCTGTTGTTGAGATCTGAAAAGAGAAGCATTTCCTCGTGAGACCCCAGCAGCATTAAAATAGAGCTTTACTCAGCCCAATTAGGACTTGTGGAAATCAGGCTAATGGTTATGAAGGGTGGGTTGTCTTTGTTTCGCCCTCAAACATTCTCACAACCTTGAAATTGAATTTACAGTAATCTGTGCTGAAAATTATGCATTTTATAATCTGCCTCGCTCTTTCTCTATATAGGTATAAAACTATTACCTTTAATCCCCAATGTTTGTTAGATTTATCTAAAGACTGGTATATTTCCATCCATCTGTCACCCTTAGAAATACATTTATCTCTTCTTATCAGCCTTTCATCTGTCCTCCATACTCTACAGTATACGTTATTTCAGATCACACATGATACTCTTTCTCTTCAGAGTGTCTTCCCTTCCTCTCACTATCTTTTTTAACCTAATCCGCCCTCCTTCTGGACAGAAGTGTTTCTCTTTAACGCAGGTAACAGAAATGTAATTCTATTTGTATGTTATTGTGTTGTGATGCAGGAAGAGGCTTGATAAGATTTTTTTTTTCCTGCCTTCATCCTGGCCAGAGGAGCTCTTTTTCATTTGATTTGAGGGAGGAAAAAAAAAACAAAACAAGGAAGGATAGCAAAGCTGAAAGAGGGCAAAGGCTTCAGCAGTCAGGAATCTGTGGACTCGACGATCCGTGTCGAACTGAAGTGTCGACTCCACTAGTACGTCCAAGCATATCATTAGGGAGACATCTTTTGTTGCAGTCAGTCACTGCCCTCTTTTGAAGAGTGAAAGAGGAACCCCTTGATGTTTGTACACGTCAGCTCGTTTTACCTTTGAAAGACACACATTCTAATATCCTGGTTGACATTTATGTCTCAAGTGATAAAGCTTTGTGTTATTAACCAGGTTTTGATGCAGAAGGCTGTGTCAGCCCACTAAAAAGATAAATTAAAGCTTTTGCATAAGAACTGTATGAGGCTGACACAGAGTGCCTTATTTTCCTGCTTTAATTCTAAATTCAGAGCAGATTCTGATGTAACTGCTGAATCCCAGCCAATGAGGAAGGAGAGTTCAGCATGATTCAGAAAAACCAAAGCAGGATATCAGAGATAATGCCACTCATCCTGATCTGAACTCAATGCCACAGCACCACCTGTTGGTCGTCGTGGTTTTTACTCTTTTTAGTCAAAGTTAAGTAAATTTATGACGTTTTCGTTTTTTTTATGCTGTTTGGAATTCGCCGTTATTATTTATTTATTTTTAAGAATTTGATTATTTTATATTTTGACTTCCTCAAACATGTTTTCAAATTGCTGGTTTTTACTCAAGGCCTGTTGAAAAGAACAATAAATTATCATGATGTATGTATGGGGAGGACATTCCAGCTTAATGCAGAGGGAGCTGCCAGCAAAGGTTCGAGCAATTTCTTGCTGCAAGGCAACAATGGCAACACCTGTACTGCTGTGCAGCCAACAACGTAGAAATAGATGCACATCATTTCAGTTTGCTGCTTTTTTACTTTGAAATCTTCAAGAAAAGTTGATCCAGAAAAAAGTCTCCAAACTGAAGCGAAACGCCTGTTCATAAATGCCTTTGTTTGTATTGATAATGATGGTTGCCATTTCCACTTTTGAAAAAAGGACTAAAGAAAAGTTACCTAATACTATAAGGAAATTACTCACTGGAGTGTAGTTAGATATATCAGGTCTCCAGGACAAGATCAGGCAAAGGCACCAATAAAAAAAGTAAAACCTTCTGATGTTACATCTGAATCAAAGTATTGCCACAATACCTTGCAAAATTAAAACTTCAAGATAAAACATCTTAACATATAGTCAAAAGCTGGAAGTGCTTAGATCAATAAATATTCACATTAGAACAGCCCAGTCCAGATAGACATCGAAAAGATTGCAGCAACTCTTTGAAGTTACAGAGGTTTTCAGTCCAATCTGACTGGGGGTCCTTATACTAAAATATGGCAAGTTATGTTTTGACTTATTTTTTCTTGATTTGCATTAAATAAACCAAACTTTTCCCTCTTATCTTTGTTTTAGATTCAACAAAATACAGAATACAAAGAACACCATGAAGAAGGACGGCATCAGCTCCTTGACCTATAAGCTGGTTCAGGTGAAGAAGTATCCCATGTACACTAATGTCTCTGTGGAGATCGGCAAACCTCCGCCTCGACCCGTCAAAGGCTAGAGTGAAGAAAAAGGGAGAAGTTTATTAAGTTGATGCAGGTTCGCCTCAAGAGGGGAGAGAGGAAAAGAAGATATGACTTTTTCTCTGTTTTCTTTCCCTCTGTTTACTCGTTTTGAGATTTCAGCTTGACTTTTCTTACATTTTTAGGGCTCAGTCTTTCTCTAATTAAGGATGCCAGCTGCTGCCTGGTAACAGTCAGTGAAAGAAAAAAATAGAATAAAACTTTGGAGGAACATCAGCAACTTACTGACAGGTTGTTGTCAAACTTGAGTCGTTCCACCAACAATCATCTGCAAACTGGAGGGACTCTTGAACATATCAACAAGAACATGAAACATTGGTGTTATAAAAAAAAATACCCTGCTCTGGAAATGTTCCCACAATGACTCTGTCACATTTTAAACAAAACAAAAAGCTTCTGTTGAGCTTCATGCTTGACTACGTCAAAGTGATGCAGCTTCCAGTTCGGGAAAATTACATTTCTGAACCTATACACTGACGTTCTGCAGGTAACTGTTTGCCGCTGGGACATGAACATGGAGTGGTTCAGATGGTTTTCATAATCCCCCATGACATCCTCATGTCTTGATGTGAGACAGGTTCATGCTGAGATTCCCCCACTCTGAGTTTCCAGCCTGGATCTCCTAACTCCAATGAATGTTTAACATGCCTGCATCTGCAGCAGGAGACTCATGAAAACAGGGCAGTAAAGAAAAACCTGGGGGGAAAAAAAACTCCCTTTTTTCTCTCTTCTTTTATACATTTCTGAACTTTAAAACAGAACTGGATTTTTGTAACAAATGATACCATGATATGAAATGTTTTCTTCAGTGTGCAGCGCGGTGGAAGTCTATCGAAAGGGCATTTTAAATGGAGAAAGTGTAAACATACTGACAGCTCGGTTATGAGTTCCAGCTTTCATTTTAGTTTTTCATATTTTTCTCTCCATGCCTTACTACAGTTTTGATAGGGTAACCAATTCTCTAAAGGTGCAGTACACTCTAAAGTCTTGAATTTGACCATTTCTTTTGCAAAATAAACGTAAAAACCAAGCTGTCAGGTTATGTTTGTCACGTAGCATTATGGTCAAAAAGACTGCCTTTCAAATCTTTTCCACAGGCAGAGCTAGTTGAAAAGGAGCATCTTGTGTTTGTTTTTCTTAAGCCTACGGTATAGCCATGTGGTCTTTTTACGATAATATCATAAAATCTATATCAAGAGTGTTTATAAGCCACTTCTGTCTCTCCTAAGTTTTACATTCAATCATTAAATAAATAAAATAGAGCAAATAAAATAGACGTAGAACTTCTGAGAGTGCAACGCACTTTTTAACACTTTATAAAACCCAACAAACTTTATGTAATTTATTGTTCTCTTATGTGATAGACGGACAAAGATAAGCATAATTATGAAAAGGTTATGTTATTTGTTTGCTGTTTGCTAACAAAACCCTGAAAACTGGTGTGCATTTGAATCCAGCCTCTCTTACCCTGATACCTATAAATGAGATCCAGTCCAACTTATGGCTTTCAGAAGAAAGCTAATTATTACAAACGTTTGTGTGTTTTAGATTAAATGCAGTGGTTCTCTGAAACCTTCAGGATTTTTCTTAATACTCCAACTCATTGAGCTCCATTTAACCAATTAGCTGTAAAAAAGGAAAGAGATTTGGTTGTCTTCCTTAACTGATCATTTGGGAAAGGAAAGAACCAATCAGAGAATAGGTTATAACTCTGGAGGATTGCATCAAGCTGTGGGAGGCATAGAAAATCACACAGAAGAGCATTTTCAAATTAAAAGCCTTCCGATTTAAAGTGGGACTGAATACAATTGCACTCCACACTTTTCAGATTTGTAATATCTTCAATAAAAATAATTTGGATATCATACTAACCTGAACAAAGAACATTAAGGTTTGTGGGTGTAATGTGATCAAAGGTTTAATGGGTTTGTGTAGATTTGGGAGCAAATGTTTCAAGCAGCTGAACTTTCCG
This sequence comes from Jordanella pulchra, assembly GCA_034780135.1. Lineage (NCBI taxonomy): Eukaryota > Metazoa > Chordata > Actinopteri > Cyprinodontiformes > Cyprinodontidae > Jordanella > Jordanella pulchra. The sequence continues at coordinate 6,143 of JAUZNJ010108600.1, read as the reverse complement.
TCTGTGACTTTTCTGGATGTTTTCTCTCCATATTCAGTTTCATCATTTGTATTGAAGTCCATCCTATTTTACATGCAGATCCTGTTTCAAGCGAAGTTAATTACTTAGAGACATTTCTTTTTCTTGTAAACATATGCACCTTAAGACATTTAGTAACAGAAGTTTAACCATTTAAAATGTATAAATGATATTTCTTTTGATCTTCCATCAAAACTTTAAATCTTTTGACAGCTTCATGTCTTTATTACTATTCATCTGTTGATGCCCGCAGCCCAAATCTATGTCCTGAGAAGCAATCTACACTTATTGAATGATCAAACCTGGAAACCAAAAAGAAAGTCAGTGAAATTATAAACTGCAAAGGTTGGAGTGAATTCATCTAACTGTTGCTTTAAATGGCTTCACCTCTGTGGTCAGCCTTGAGGCAGAGTAGGTTTCATTTTGCTTGGCTCCTTGCCTCAAGCCTGCACGGTGGATGGTATAATTACTCCTCTCTTCAGAACACACAATCAGACACAGACACAGCCTCTCTCAAACCATCAGCCTTCTTTATGTATTACTTCCCTTCTTGCCGCCTTTCCATTCTTACTCTGCCAGTCTGGGCTGTATTGTGTCAATGGCCCACTGTTGTGCTTTGTGATGGACCCACTTCAGGCACATCTGGGCCTCACCAGAAGAGTGCTTCTTCTTTCAACAGATATCGACAGGGGCCCTCTTTGTCTGTATCTTTATTTTCACTAATCGCTGCTTCTCAGTGCACATCCCCATTTATCAGTCCCTTCTTCCACAGCACACTTGCTTTTTTCCTCTTCTTCTTCTTTTCTGGATTATGTCTCTTTTTTTCATTTAACAGTATTTCTGGTGCTTAATTTTTTTGTACCATGACTAAAAGGGGTCATTGTGTTTTAATATTAAAATTGTTACACCAGTATTACAGATTATCAAATCGTGGGATGCTCTGCCATCTAATCATTGAGGCTAGGAGGCTGTTACAGTTACAAGGGGTCAGTTTGAAATGCAAATAAATTCCTGTTTTGTCTTTGTGGTTGTAAACACTGAAAACTCTAAATAGATCGACAGTTAAAGTTTTTTTAATACTTTTAAAGCAACACGGTGAAAATTTTGACCCAGTATTTGCTTAATTGAAGTTACCGTATTTTCCGGACTATATGTTGCACCGCAGTATAAGTCGCACCAGCCTTAAAATGCACAATAAAGAAAGAAAATACATATTCAAGTCGCACTGGAGTATAAGTCGCACGTTGGGGCGAATTTTATTTGATAAAATCCAAAACCAAGTACAGACATGTCATCTTGAAAGGAAATTTAAAATAAAAAAGGAATAGAGGCAACAACAGGCTCAATAATGGTACGGTTTGATAACAGTACATGACACATAAAACAACAAACAGATAACGTCCCTGGTATGCTAACATATTAAGAGCTATTCGGATAACTATAGCATACATAACATGTTTACCAAACCATATGTGTAACTCTAAATCACTAAATCCACTGTTGCTTATAAACAACCCCGCTAACTCGAGAGGTAGAAGATGCGGCACTTTCTCTTTTCAGTTGTTTACCGACAATGTTGAAATTATCAATACAGGCCTGGAGCGCCCTCTTGCGGTTTAGTGTGAAAATAACATGTGATATGATATAATACTGCGTTAATAATTTCACACATAAGTCGCTCCAGAGTACAAGTCACACCTTAGCTTGTGTCGATGCTCAATGCGGACCATTCTTCTGAAAAATTTGCCTGTAACTTGAGAGATGCTGAATCTGTTGCTGACTGAGTCATGTGACCCAGAGCGCTGCTTTATGACAGTCTGAGATCTCCTTAAAGGTAAAACTAAGATAAATGCTGCTGTTAGCCAACTAAACAAATATGACACCTTAATTTGGTTTTCGGGTGTAGGATTTACTCTAGAAGGGTAAATGTGACCTTGTCTTTACAAATAACTTTGTGACTCCTCAGTCTGCTGATCCAGAGTGGTTTGCTTTCAGATTCCCAAACACAGAAGAGTACAAACAGTATAGTGTTGCCGGTTGCTTTCATGGGTGCTAAACCTAAAGGTTTCAGATCTACTATCCCTAGTGGCCAAAATTAACACTGTGCGGCTTTTAACTGTCTCTTTGACATTTGAAATGTGATGAGTTTAAGATCAGAACATCCAAGTTTTTTAAACGTTAAAGTGTCCATCATTAATATTAAGTGCAATGATATTTGGTGAAATCAGTACAGCTGTTTTGGTCAGTGTTGGTGAGTTCAGGTGCCCAGATCCATGACAAAACACCACATAAAAGTGATCATGTATCAGACAGTTATTTATCTATCTACCTTGTAATGGAGTCAGCTGAATTGCAGTGTGCAGGAACATGTAAGGCAATAACATTTTTTCCTTTAGAGTTATATATGATAGAATAAGTTCACTCTTAGATATATAGTAGTATTTCTCTTGTTTGTTGTGGGGCAAACATGTAATACCTACAGCTTTGAACAAGTTTTATGAATATGGGTGGCCATATTAAATATTGGACTAGGCTCCTGATCGACCGAAAGGTTTGCTTATATAAAAAACAGGCCAACTTGACAGTGTGCTCAAAGATGATCCTCAAAGATTATGATTTGAAAAAGTAATCACTAACAGCAATCCAATTTCTCATCCCTGAAACTACATGTTTGACAATATATTGCAAACACACATGCAAAATGTCTGTGGTTATTGTGGAGAGAGGAAGGCGTAGGTGCAATGTCAGACAGGAGAGAGAATTTTCAGTGTGTGAGAGATTAAATGTGGACAGTTGGTTAGTGGCGTCTCCCAGAGTAGTATTTCTGTGCTGCCCAGAGGCATACAGGTGTTTGGGTTGCTTTCCACTTCTCTGTCCTTACTTTTAATTACAATCATCAGATCAAGTGGAAACATGGTTTTACACAAGTCTGTCTCTTTAAAACAGAAATAATAATTAATGTAACAAACCTGATTCAAGTGATTGCATGACTGATCCTCTGTATGACATCAAGTGCTGCAGAAACCCGTTAAATATCTCAGCATTTCAGTCAGGTGTGTGACAGCAGTGGAGACATCTAAAGAAGGACGGACAGTGGTCCCTGAGGACCAAGCTTTGAAACCACTGATGGAGGCAAAAGGTCTTGATTGTATTTATCATTTTAACAAACAGAGAAGGTCCAGATGGCTGATTTTTAGACATGCAAAATAAATCAACTGTTCTACTAAACTAACATCAGCAAAATCTTTATTTAAATAGAGCACGCCTCACTCCTTTTGCACTGTTATCAAATGAGCACATGCTATTAGTAGAACACCTGAAACATGCCCACTAGTGGCACAAATCATTTTTTCTGTGGTCTTAGTAGGTCAGGCCCTAAGATTAACACTGAGTTCAACAACCTCTGCAGTGATTCTGTTTACATTTTTTGAACTTTTCCTTTGAAAATTCAATGTTCCGAGTTTCTGTGTTTGCTTTGTTACAGATGTCACAGCATAGAGTAGATAGGCGCACAATTCTGTCTGATTTGCACAGGTGGTAACCATGCTACATACTTTTGTTGCTTTTTTTCTGTTTATACATTGAAAGTAATGGAATATTTTCCAAATTGAGGTTGCTTGGTATATTGTAAAAAAAACAAGGTTTTTATACACAAAAATGTTTTTTTTCCTCAATGCCTGCAATTAAATTCCTCTAATTGTTTCATTTTAAGGATTTCCACATTTCTGTTTGAAAAATGGCAAAATAATGAGAAATAAAATTTTTATTATATTTTATTTTCTTCAAATATGGGGTTTATGTATATTCACTTAGCATGTAGTAAAATTGCCTTTCATAACACTATTTAAGATTTCAAACATTTTAAATATCCTCCCTGAGCTTCTGACAACAGTTTCTTTGTCATTTTTGCCCAAACTAAGAGTTTGTCGCCTGCTTTGCTGATACATCTGAGATCAGGTTGTTGTGGTAAGCAGTTTAATCAGATCAAAGAATATGTCCCGGTTTTTGAACAGTGTGCTGAAAGTCTCCATCCTATTTAGAATTGCATTGAATAATTTAGACGGATAAAAAGGGCACAAAGAAAGCAAACTTTTTTTTGCTTACGCAACTCTCTCTCCTAGCAAATCTTGGTAAATTTCCCCATGGTATCACATAAGGGAGCAATGTGTTGCCTTAAAATATATTCCCTAGGGTGCCACTAATAAATTCAAATGTGTTGAATTAGTTTACAAAGGTTTTAAAAAAGTCATTTAGGTTTCCCCAAATTGTTCAAAAGTATAGTAGGCTGTTTGTTAAAAGGACATTGACCTCACTACTTCTGACTTCTATAGTAAAATCAAATGCAAAAGTACTCTATGGTTTCCATATCATGTTAAAAGACCTTAAGTTAAAGAGATATATAGAAACCACAGCATTTATCCTTTCAAAAATTACAAGCAGAATCGCTGTTTTAACAATATGTACAATACTATTGTTTCAATGGCTCCTTATTGAACCCTAACGTCTTTAATAATGATAAACCCCCTGAAATCTTTGATACAAGACATGTTAGCTGGAAAGGAATGACCCCCAGTGTGTATCAGCTGAAACATGCCTCAGTGAGATCAGTAACCGACATGTTTATTAAAAAATGTCCTTGAAATGTGTTCTCCACTTGAGAATCAAGCGCCTGTATCCCACCTTTGCTGGTTTAAGTGTTTGAAAGCCACCTTCAGATTCACTCTTTGCTCTTCGCTGCTAACAGACAACAAAATCTTCAGGCACTAAGGTGTTTCTAATATTTTACTGTACCTATGGCTTTTTTGTACACTGAATGTTGAAAATGTTATATCTTATATAGAATGCATTATGTCATATCGAACCTACTTTTTCTATACAGTTAATAAATCTGATGGTTAAAAATATGTGTTAATGTGTTTCCTCCTGAGCATTTGAGTATTTATAAAGCAAAACACAAACTACCTTTCACTGCTGGATCAGGTTACTTGTAGGATTTTTTTTTTTTACATCTGGCTTCCATTTTTTTTTCTTTGCTCCTTTTGTTTCTGAATCACATAAAATGCTTTAGCTTCCAAGTTTTGGAGGGCAGCAGTGACAGTTCTTGTCTTGTCAAGACAGAACCACAGAGTCTTTTTTTAACATTTTGAGATTTCTTAATTCCAATTATTTTAGGAGATTTTTTGGAAAAGGCATAATTTTATTTAATCTGCTTGTGTCTATAATCTGCTTGTGTCTATAATCCTCAGGATTTTATGTGCAGGGTTCAAAGTAATTCATAATCATGGAGCAGAAACACTCCTTTGCCTCTTATTTAAACATCTGATAAGTGTGGTATGTGGATAAACAGATGACCTCCAAGTCAAAACAGTCTTTCTCGAACAGAACTTTTTGACCTACAGGAAAAAAAGTTACCTGTGGCAGAAAACTGAGAAAAACACAACAGCAAAGACACGACATCTTCCCCATGAATCATGCTGTGTGGGGCTTATCTTCGGTCTTCTGATGGGAGGACTTAAATCTATAAATAGGTTCCAAAAAAAAAACAAACATAACAACAAAACAGGTAATAGTCCGTAAGAGTTGAGAGAAGAATGGTTTGTCCTTCTGCTCAATCTCCAGCTTTACATACAGCGACACCTGGTTTCAGTCAGAGCATATTTATGTGAGTGGGTTTTTAAAACCTGAATGAAAATCAATGTAAAAATCTGTGCAAAGATTTAGAAATTTATGTTCACTCTGCATTCAATCTTTCTGAACTTTAGTTATTTGGGGCAAAATTTCAGCCTCTAGCTGTGGTAAACGGAGACATAACCCAAACACCTCCGATTGTAATTGCAGCAAAAGTTGGTTCTACATTGACTCAGCAGTGTGAAATATATAAATGATCAACATATTATTCACATGGACAATTTTACGAATTTCAATCAAGCAAAACTTTCTTTTAACTCTACAAATTAGTTTGTGTGTATCTAAATAAATAAATCCCAATAAAATACAATGAGGTTTGTGGTTATCATGTTACAAAATGTAAAATGCTTTAACGGTGTGAATACTTCTAAAAGGTAACTGAGGATTTTTTTTTTTTTTTTTTGGGGGGGGGGGGGGGGGGGTGTAAAAACCGGGTT
>JAUZNJ010108589.1:0-20345 GCA_034780135.1 Jordanella pulchra | reverse complement strand
TATATAAATAAATGAGACATTTTTTGAATGATTAAGGATAAATAATTCTACGTATATCTGTGCCACTAGAACACAGGTGCAACATGCATTTACTTAGGGATGGTTTAAGTAAGTGTTCTCAAAAAGCTTTACAACTGGAATATTTTGATTGAACTTCTTGCCGTATAATAATTTAAGCAATCTTCAAATTCTAACAAAAACGAATACTAATTATGATGGGACATTTTCCAGAAGAGTCGATCACAACTTCCGTTTATATCTAGTAAAATTAATTAAGCTAATGTAGGGTTTTACAATATAGACTTTAAATACTTTAAAAACAAAGTTGTCTAATTAATTTCTTCAAGGTGTCCTGTCCGATAGGAACGGGTAACGTGCGTGTTCCTCATCGGACGTAATTTATTGACGGAACTCCGTGGAAACTCACGTGTACAACATGAAAAAACAAAAATACAACAACACTGGATCAAAAAAGGCTAAATTCAGGCCTGGCTCGAAGAAAAGAGAAAATAAATGCGTCGTGATGTTTGACGACAAAGACAGACAGTGAGTAGTTGTTTGACATTATGTGGAAGCTAGCTAGCTGGTCAGCTAGCTAACTTGTTAGCTAGCATCATAGCAATGTTTTTCTTTTTTTCCGTAAATATCTGTTGATGTAATCAGATGAGAGAAATGCATGATAAATTTAAAGTGAATTATAGGCATGTAGGTTAAAACAGCATATTTATTGATTATGTCTAATCTCTGTAGTTGATATAGATTGCCAGGCCATTCCCAATGGGTTTAGCCTATAAAATAGGTTGGTTGTTTTTTTTAATTCACTAAATGTTTTTGTTTCTTCTATCCTCTGCTAGGGACTATCTCACTGGTTTCCATAAGCGAAAACTAGAAAGGAGGAAAGCAGCAGTGGCAGAAATTAAAAAGAAAATAAAAGAAGAGCAGAATAAAGTCAGAGAAGAAGTGAGTATTTAAAAAAAGAAGACAAATAACAAATTAATGGGCTGGATTTCATTTGGCTCATATTGGGTTGTTTTTTTCAGCGTCATAAAGAATATATAAAGATGTTGAAGGAGAGGGAAGAGGCGCTTGGTGAGTTTTAATGTCAGTCTTGAGCCTTTAATGTTCTGTTTTTGTTCACACTTAGGTCAAAACAATTTTTCTTCTGTGTTCCCTTTTGCAGAGGATGCAGAAGACGAGCTTGAAGATGCAGTGATCAGTACCACAGAGTGTGTCCAATATGATCACCCCAACCACACTGTTACCGTGACAACCATTAGTGATCTGGACCTCACAGGGGGCCACCTTCTCGGGTCTTCAAGAAATGATGTAAATGTTCATATTCTCCTGTGTGTGACATGGATTATTGGGGTTATTGCTAGATTATTGTTAACTTGGATTGCTCTGTTTTGAAGGCTGATGAGAGTGAAAATAAAGATGAGGGGGAAGCAAAAAGACACATAATGCCGAAAAAACCAAGGGATATGATCATGAACAAAAGGTGAGTTAATTTCTCTCCAAAAGTGTGCACCAGTAAGCATAAACTTATTTTTCATAAACAGTTTAGGCTTTACAGTTGTTCAAAGTTTATGGAATGATGGATGGTTAAAATGATTCATACTCGATGAAAATTTAGCTTCAAAGTAATCTTTTCAGTTTTTAGGGTGATGGCGAGGAGACCACCTTCATAACTCAAAGACCTCACAAAAGCTCATCATCAGAATATTAGAAAATTGAAAAGTCTTCTCAGGAATTATTTAAAAAAACATTTGAATGTTATAATCCCCAGGAAAAAAATATTATGTAGAAGAGTATCCATATTATTGGTCAATTAATTTAGTTCTCTCTTCTGTTAATGAGTTTAGGATACATTGGTCCTTAATGTAGCAGATCACAAACACTTGTGTGATCAGGACTGATGGGTGGCCCTTCATCAGTTTCCACGGTCACTCATTGTTTATTGATCGAAATCTTTCATAAATTAAGCTTTTCTTTTAAGCATGAGGCAGCAGTAAGTAGTCTGTCGTTGGTTGGCTGACTGACAGTGAGTAGTAACGGGTGGGGGAAGGGAACTTCTGTGTGATTTAGACACTTGATCATCTGCTTTTGAATGCATCCACACGAATGGCATGCTTGAAAATGTTAGTGTTTTTTTTATTTGTTTTTTTTTTTTTAGTTTTTGTGAAAACCGTACCTTAGTATCAATAACTGAGCACTGCTCTGTCCCATGGAGGTTAAAAGGTTTCACTTTTTACTTCAAACCCTGGCAGAGTGCACTGCCTCACCTACTGCTTCTTCTTCTTTTTTTTTTGGGGGGGGGGGTTCCCTGATAACACAGTCACTGTTTAATTTCAATTTATTTCTACCTGCGTGCTCTATGTCCAGATCCAATCTTTTCTATCTTCTCTTACTCCAGGATCCGCTCCCTTACGACAGCCCTCAGCACATGCACCAGTAAGCGGAAGAGGAAAGGGAAGCAGGAAGGCCGAGGCAGACGAGGACATGGGACAGACAAGAGAGCCGGTGTCACAGAGGGGGTACGCAGGGGTGGGAGGACCAGCAAGAAGCAGAGGCGAAGGCAGACCGGGAAGAAGATGCAACATCTGGACTAAACGGCGGCATAAGAAAAACAGCCTCTGAAATGATGGGACATTTTGTATCAAAGTCAGTTTGTCTGTTTTCAATGAATTGTTTTGAATTTCTGTTTTTTTATAAAACACAAATCTAACTTTCTGCCTAATTATGTCACAGTTTTACTAGGGGGGTGACACGTCAAATAAAGTCAGTATGTTCTCTTTGGGATTTTGTTCCTCTGTTCTATTGTTTAATTAGGAAATCTGATGCTGTAGTCAACATCCTCTGTGGTGCATCAGGAAATGAAGCCTCAGCTTTGTATTTCCTCAGTAATACTTTTTCTATGTGTGTGTAAATTTAAAAGGCTCCAAGGTTCAGAGCAACATTTATTGTGTAGCTCGTATCTTTAATGTATGTTAAACACCCCTAACTCACTAGTGTTTACTTATTCACGTTAACCTGAGCCGGCGCATGCCAGCTGTCACTTACCCCAGCGTTTCACTTCGCTTTCTAAAGCCCATGATATTTAATACAGCCGCCCCAATGAGGGAACCACTGGCTCCATGTTGGTCTTAGCTCATGTGTGCTGTAAGGACAGTGATGCGATGAATCAACTAAAGCTATCATAGATGCTTCAGTGTCGCCCTCTTGTCAAATCAGCCAATAGGATCGATGCAATGTTTTCTGCTTGCCCAGGAGCGTAGAGAGCATGGGGAATAGGAGGTATGGCGTTGGTGGGGGTCTGATCAACAGTTTATCCACCAATTCAAACAGCAGGAGCCCCTCTGGTATGGTAATTTGTTTTTATTCTCTTGGATTCAAAATTTCTTAAAGTATTTCTTTTTAAAGACCTTTTCTCTCCATTGAGACTTTGGTTTGTGGAAATTGAGAACATATGTCTTGCAGTAATACATTTCTGTTGGGAGCTTTGCCTTTGCTCAGAGTGAATAATATTAGCTCTTTAATTTTCTCTCAACATGTAAACCCTTAGAGGGTGGATAAACTTTAAAATGAATGATTCTTATAGCAATGATGCACAAATGTTTTCAGCACAACAGGAGACAAAGAAGTTCTAATGGGAGGCATGAGATGCTTTCAGATAGTTTTATTTTATTAACTTTTTTTTTTAACTGGAAATGATTATTTGACAACACCTGGAATGCAATGATCAGGGAGGCTCCCTTTCCAGAGTTGCCATGTCCCACTCCAGCGACGAGCCCACATGCCCCAAGTTCCAACCCAATATCTTTGACCCCTCCCGTTGCCACGAGTGCCTGCGCCAGAGGCACCTTCATACAAGTGTGGGGGACAGAACCGAGCTAGAGCCTCAACAGAAACCCCTGCCTCAGGATGGGGATACAAGTGAGAAAAGCACTGCAGTTGGAAGAGAGATTGGGTCGAGTGGGAGAGTGCTGCTGACGCCCATCTCATCTCAGGCAGAGGAAAGAGACACCAGCAGCAGCAAGGTAAGAGAGGAAGCAGCGTAACCTGGAGAAGAGGTGCTTTGTGTAAAACAAGAGCACAGTAGGTGCTGACTGATGGGATTAATTTGGATTGGAAGAAAGCCTGGCTGAGAAAACCTTTTTCAGGTCAAAGGTCAAGGCAGTAGAAAGGTAAAAGTGAAGATAGATAAAAAAAAAATTCTCTAAACTTTTAACATATGACTTAGAAAAAATATCTATTTTAACCTAAAGGTCTGTTTTAAGTGAACAAATGTGAAAGGTCCCTTTATTTATTGCAAACATGAAAACAGATAATGAGTTCATGAAGGGATCTGTTGCTTTTTAGAAAAGAAAGAAAAAAATAGACAGATCACAGCATAAGTGAAAATGTGGACGAAGGTAATAGCTGTGGCTCCTATTATAAATGAATGAGCGAGGATCAATTACTCCAAGGAAACAGTAGCCTTTCAGAAAGAAGTGCAATGTACAGTAAGTATGAGCAGGATTAAAGTTTTAACTGCCTTTGACATTCATATTAAAACTACAGCCTTTGTTATTATTTGTGTTAATTACAAGGACATACGCATCGTCTTCCGCTTTATCCGGGACCGGCTCGTGGGGGCAGCAGTCTTAGCAGAGACTCCCAGACTTCCCTCTCCGCAGACACCTCCTCCAGCCCTGCTGGGGGAAGCCCAAGGTGTTCCCAGGCCAGCAGAGAAACATAGTCCCTCCAGCATGTCCTGGGTCGTCCCCTGGGCCTCCTTCCGGTGGGACGTGCCTGAAACACCTCCCAAGGGAGGCGTCCAGGGGACATCCGAAAAAGATGTCTGAGCCCCCTCAGCTGACTCCTCTCGATGTGAAGGAGAAGCGGCTCTACTCCGAGCTTCTCCCAAATGACTGAGCTTCTAACCCTATCTCTAAGGGAGAACCCAGCCACCCTGTGGAGAAAGCTAATTTCGGCCGCTTGCATCCAGGTTCTCGTTCTTTCAGTCATGATCCAGATTTCATGACCATAGGTGAGGGCAGGAACGTAGACCGACCGGTAAATCAAGAGCTTTGCCTTTTCGCTCAGGTCTCTCTTTACCATGACAGACTGGTGCACCGACTGCATTATGGCATCAGCCGCACCGATCCGTCTATCGATCTCCCGCTCCATTCTCCCCTCACTTGTGAACATGACAACAAGATACTTTAACTCCTCTACTTGAGGCAGGAACTCTCCTCCAACCTTTTTCCGGTCGAGAACCATGGCCTCAGACTTGGAGGAACTGATTCTCATCCCGGCTGCTTCACATTCGGCTGCGAACCGCCCCCGTGCATGCTGTAGGTCTTGGCAGTACCATTTCAAGGATGTTCTTTCAATAATAGTCTTTTTTTCTGTCTTTCTCAATCTGATTTTCTTTGAAAGCAGCACTTTCTGTTAGTCTTTTTTTAGTAATTCAGTGTAAGATCATGATGTAAGCGATAAAAAAAAAAAAGCAGAAGAATAGGATGTTGAAAAGTTAATGAGGAAAGCCACCAGTTGGATCGGGTTACAGGCATGTAACCCTAATCAAACTGCAGGATGAACATGTGAGCGTCTGTCAGAGTGGACTTGGAGGAAAGGCTCTATAAAATTCTCATTTACAAGCTGATGGGGCTGTAACTTGATTCTAAACTTTAGCTGTTCTCTTCATTTTTTATCACATCTGGGTTTAGATTGTTTTTTCTTTTCAAGCATTTGAAGATTGAGATCAATGTCAATGTAATTTGGAGAATGGCGAGTTGTGCTGCCACTTTGTGATTGGTCTATTTCCATCCCTGTCGCCCTATCAGGAGGATTCTGACAGCGTTTCAGTGGTGAGCAGCTACTGTGATGTCAACAGAGGTCAGGCGGGTAATGGGGAGACCTCTCTTTGCATCCTGAGCCCTGACTGCAAGCTTTATATTTGTGAGGACGACAACAGCACAGACAGGTAAGAGAACCGGATTATAACTGGATCATGTTGATTTTAGGTTTGATTTAAGTATTCGTATTGTAGTGTTATGTAGTGAGATCTGCTGAAAGCTGAAGCAGCTATGCTATTTTTCAAACATCACAGTGAAACATTTCTGGTGCTTCTTAATTCTTCTTTGGTTGTCTTCATTTTGAAGTTTCACCATCCCATGTCTACGTATATCAATCTTTCAAACAGCTGTTGTGACCAGAGCGAAGAGTTGAGTTGTTCTGTTAGTACAGACGACGAATACTTGCCGATTCAACGTCACCACACCAAACCTAGCATGACCCGGCTGGACCCTCCACCTCACCGCCACAACCCTCGGCAAGCCTGGATGGAGGAAACGAGAGGTGCCGACAGCTTTTCTAGAGGCTCGGGTAAAATCTAAACTGCCTCCATAATTCTTAGGCTTAAAGATTCCTGTAAGAAAAGATACATGATTGGGAAGACTTTTGCATGTCAAAGAAAAAGATATCCTGATCTTTGAAGTTATGAAGTTGGGGATATTGTGTGAAACAGTACAACCGGTCATCAGTACACCTATGACTTATCATGCTTCTAGATCAAGTTACAACCAGAGGTGTCCTTTTCTCAAAGTCCCCATTTGCAGTCAGTATCTGAGGTGTCAAAGACTAATTATCAGTAATACAATATACACTCTACCACCTCTTGTCTAGGTACACTAGTTTAATTCCTTGTTGTCAACCACATGACAGCAACTCAATGCCTTGAGAGATCTAGGTGTGGTCAAGGTGATGTAGGAGAATGGTCAGAAGAGGTTCAAAATAATGTCTAATCCTTAATTATCTCAGTGTAGCAATGCACTGTCAAAGAGCTTAAATTTAGAGTCATTGCCAATAATTGTATGTAGTATAGGTTTTGCAAGGAAGTGCTTTGATGGCACCGAATGTTAGTTATTTTGTAGGTGTTTCTAACCTTGATGTTTAATCTTTCATAATAGATGTGTTAAAAAGTAAAGTAGATACCTCCTCCTGTAGCAGCCTTTCTGAGATATGAGGTCTATGTTTGCTAAGAACTTAAAAGAGAAAGATTTATTGCAAGTCTTATCTGTATGGTTGCATTCACCAATGTAATAATATCTAAGATGTTCTCTTAATATCGTGCAGCCTTACTCCACAGTCATTAGATCCCAATTCAACAAACCACCTTTGATATGTGATGCAACAGGAGATTTGTAACATATATTTGTAGCACCTGCATATGGTCATCTCACCAACAGATACAAACACTTCTCAAGACTCTTTTTTTAATATTCGCGTGTCTGTGTGTGTTAGGAAAACTGGTACTTGCTCTTTTGTTGAAATTTAGCTTGTGTTTTTTTCTATAACCTCTTCTATTCCCTTTTATTAGCATTCTAGCCAATAAATCCTGTTTTATTCTTTTCCAGCAGTAAAAGAAGATAGAGAGAAGCGTGAAAGTGGCTACTACTCCCTTGGGAGGGCCGCTGGTGCCCGTTTTAATGAAAAAAGCCAACCCACTCCTTTTCGCCATTTTGAAAGAGGTCATCCTATCTTCAGTCACAGAAACATTGAACCAAAAGATACAATCCCCTTCCGAAATCCCAATCTTGGTGTTGCCTCTGAAAGGCCAATACCTGACCTCTTTAGTGAGGAGATTACAGCAGAAATCCCCCCACCAGACCCTTATGAGGTTGCGGTAGAAGTTGAAGCCCAAGTAGGGCCTCGATCCCCCAGTCCTACTCCTTTTAAAATAGCGGAGTCACTAGCCTCAACTGGCCAAAAGGGTTTAAGACGTGGATATGATTCCCTAAGGCAAAGCTCAGCTCTGCATTCTCGCGCTTCATCCCCCTCACGTGAAAACTTGCAGTTAAGACACCATGAGCCTAGCAGCATTCTCAACAGATCAAACTTTGACAGTGGAGGTTGGTCTCAAAGACAAATGGACAGATCAAGAATATCCATGCAAGGTTCTCAAGGTCGACGTTTTGAGTCAGGAACTCTGCCAAAAAACTTCAAATCCTTTCCTTCTTCTTTGAAGTCCCAGTCTGGTACAGTTTCTGATTTTAGGAATGCCTTAAAGAAAACTGAAGCAAATTGTTCTTTAAAGGGAACAGATTGTGAGAAAAGGAGCTCATCTCCTTTAAGGAGAGAATGTAAGTCTTCAGTCCAACTGTCTCGCAGCACTGAAGTCAACAGTAATTGGACACATCGTACTTCCTCGCCATCTAGAACATATGATCGTTTCCAGGAGAGTCATGCTTCCTCTTCCCCGAGGAGAAATCTGAATTCCTCAAGCCATTCCCTACGTAAATCTGAATCCATCACATCCCTAAATGAGGGAAGTCACCATCAACATAGACGTTCCCCAGTATCTTCTAGCTCACCCAGGAGTAATTTTAACTTGTCAAGCCATTCCCTACATAAATCTGAATCCATCACATCCTTAAATGAGCGAAGTAACCATCAACGTAGTGGTTCTCCAGTATCTTCCACACTGCCAAGGAGAAATTTCAACTCATCGAGCCATTCCCTACGTAAATCTGAATCCATCACATTTCTAACTAAGGGAAGTCACTATCAACATAGAGGTTCTCCAGTATCTTCTAGGTCACCCAGGAGTAATTTTAACTTGTCAAGCCATTCTCTGCATAAATCTGAATCCATCACATCCTTAAATGAACAAAGTAACCATCAACGTAGTGCTTCTCCAGTATCTTCCACACTGCCAAGGAGAAATATCAACTCATCAAGACATTCCCTACATAAATCCGAATCTACTACATCCCTAAATGAGCAGGGTCACCATCGACGTAGTGGTTCCCCAGTAACTTTCATTCAGCCAAAAGGAAATTTTAAGTCAACAAGCCAGTCCCTCCATCATAAATCAACTGAATCAATTACATCTCTAAATGAACCCAGTCACCGTGGGCGCTGCGGCTCCCCGGTAAGAGAGGGTTATGGGACAGAGGGTTACTGGACAGAGGGTAAGGCCCAACTGCGCAACCTAACAACTAGAAACAGACTGACTTATCAAGAACATGGAGTGACTGTTTCTTCATCTAGCCATGATTATGATAGACCAAGACAGTCCATACTTAGAAAGACTAAATCAAGCACTGTTAGCAGCAGTCAGGGCTTGGGCAGCCGCTCTTCCTCTCCTTCAAAAAGAGGCCAGGAAACTTTTGCACAAGGAAGGCCTAACAGCAGTGGCTCATTAAATGGCCATTTTCATGAAAAGCGAAGATCGTCACATTCAGGGAAAAACTTTGATTCTACTTTTCAGTCTCAACGACAGAAGACAGAGACTACCGGATCTATCAGAAGCCATGAAAATGAGAGTTCGTTGGCTCTGAGGGGAAGCTATTGTGCTTATGACTATCAATCATCTGGAAATATGCGAGTTGGAAGCTCATTTAACAACAAAAACCTACACACTAGCCGCACCCCCTCTCCTCCCAGAAAAGGTAATAGTGACCCCCCAGGCTACTCAGTCCTTAGAAGTGCCACCAAAGGAGATGCCAATGGTTCTTTCGAGACAAGAAACGCAAGTAGTAAATCAAAATGTGACTCCCATTCCTCATCACTCTCTTGGCGAGGATCCACACATTCCCTCCACAGTTCCTCTTTATCTCGTGCTGCTTCGCCATCCAGAAAATCCCCAAATAAAAACAAAGATGCCTATGTTACTTTAGAAACATCCAGAACCTCTAGCAGCATGAGATCTAGGATTGGTACATATGGCCAAGATGATCGCAGCCAACCTCTTAATGAAAAGAGGTCTTCTCCTTATGCAAGGAGCCCCTCTCCATCACCCCAGATTCAAATGCACTCGTCCTCACAAAGCTCCATGGAGTCCACTGAGTCAGGCAATGTCTCTGTGGGATCGACAGGACGCAACAGGGAGGAGTACGCTATGATGGCTGACCTGCCAAAGGTCAAAATAATCCATCAGAGGGAAGGGCCGAGCCACATGGGAAGGCCACAGAGTCAGCAGCCTGTTCGAAGACAGGAACTTTTTAAACCAGCCAGGTCAGACTCGCTGTACACAAAGATGAAAAGTTGTTTGTGCAATTAATTTAAGGGGATGCAAGTTAACTACAGAGATGCTCTATATAACATGATCGCTACATTGTTGAGTCAGTGTAGTTCACTTTACTTTCACTCCACCTTCACCGTTCACTTGATTATACTCACTGAGAGGGTATTTGTGCCATTTCAGCCACTCCTTGAGCAGACATCCCTCCATAGAATGGGATGGTCCTGTAGACATAGAGAGAGACCTGCATAACGGGGGTAGTGGATATCTATCTCGAGCTCACTCCACTACGTCACTGCAGGTAGGCTGCTCAAGAGCGAGGTGAGTTATTTTAAGGGATAAAAGGCATAATCATTCACACTGTCCAAAGGTATCCATCTCCCTTAAACTTATTTACTTTTTTCCATGTTAAAACCACAACCTCGATCTACTTTATTTTATTTGAATTGAATGGCATAGAACAACCCAAAGCAGGACTTGAATGCCAAGTAAAGGAATAATGACATATACATTTGAAACTTTTTAACATACAATAAATAAAGAATTTCTTCTAAATGCCTCAGAAGTTTGTTAAAATGCATTAGTGAACAAAAGCGCGTCAAATGGTGACAGAATCAGGTGGTTGATATTTATTTCTTCAATAGAGATGGTGAAGAGGGTTACAGTTGATGGTAAGATGAGTAAAGCTATTGTAAATACTGAGATGCTAGAAAAAAGAAACTTGTCAAAGGCTTCAAAAGACTAGTGCTGTAGTCCAGAACACTGCATAAAATAAAGAACATCAAGAGCATTTTTATGGTCATATTGTAATCATAGTAATTTAGCTGTTGATGCAAACATCATTTTAAAAGAGTCTATGGCAAGTTATTTGCAAGAAAACTCTCAATGGTTGCATTGCCAAAAAGATTTTGGTGAATTCAAACTTGTATCTAAGCAGAACCTTAAATAGATAGCACTCGCCCTCACCCTGTTAACTTGATGAGTTGATAGTAAGCTAAAGTGACAAGTGCATATATCCAGCTAAATGTTGCTGACATTGTTTTAGCTGGAGGCTGAGTGAACATGGGCGGCAGCTGAGGGGAATCAATTCCCTTAAGAATTCTAGATGTTGAATACAGAGAAAAACATAGTTGATTGTTGTTTCTCGGGTTTTTTTCATCCCTCTGTATTTGCAAGGGCAAGTGTTGACATCCCCAATGAAAAAACTTTATTGGTTGCATTTAAATGCAGGCAGGAATATTGCGTGAGGATGCACTAAAAAGTTATGTTGTGCTTTGGGACTTGGTTGGTCAGTTGAAAACATCCAGATCCCAGGGCCTGAGACAAGGCTGAGACAATACTGCAACACAGCTTGGGACTGTTGGACAATCCTTTTTTCTACCAAGTCCCAACATTAGGCTGCTTGATGTTTTTTTTCTCTAACCACAAACTCATCAAAATACTGTTATAAATTAAATTTTAAGTCTGTAATATGAAAGAATGCTACACATTTCAACGATTATAAATATGCTAGCCAGACATTTTCTTGAGGGGGAATAGTGGATGCCTTTAGAGTAGAATAATGCTGGAAACTGAGCTTTTGAACCCAACGATGGTATTCGCCTTCATTAAGCACCCTTTCCTTTTGCCCAACATAATCCACTGCAGTGGAACTGAACTTGTTCCTTGTTATTCCTCCTCCCCTCCCTTTCAGGGTTGTTAATGTTTAACCCACATCTTTCCCATATGCCTAATTTAGAAAAAGTCTGTGAATGTGAAGCTGTGTGATGACTTTCTGTGTTTGTTTGTTCAGACATTGATTATTTTTGTAACTACAAGCTGCTCTTATCCAGAGATCAGCCAGTCCCACAGCAGATGAGGGCTGTTCGTGGAAAAGTAATCATCACAGATCAGAAGAAATGCAGGTAAGTGCCATAGCCCGCATGTTGAGAGTTTAATGTTTATGAGTCTCCTCTGTTAAAACATATGGTATTCTATAATATCAGTTGTGCGTGGATTAATCTCTCACATTTTCAGTTAATTTGTATTTTATATTCTACCATGTGTAGACAAATATTTATTTTATATATTCACTCATGCTCATATATATCTGTATTTTGACTTGGTTGCCACTGTAGGCTGATGACATACTATGCATGCTCATGTTGAGCTCCTGTTAAGCAGCTGTTTGCTCTGTCTGTAGGTTTTACCTACACCCTACAGTCATTTCATAAGACTGACTGAGCTTTGTCAGTTGTGGTCTGCTGGGGCATGTGTTGAAATTCCTGAAATGAAACCAGTAGCTACAGAGGGTGGATTTCAGGGAGGGGGGGGGGTGCCATTTCAATTCCAAGCTTAGACCATCGGGAAAATATGGCTTGGCTTGTTTTAGGCGTTTAAAAAAAGATAATAACCAATGATTTTCCTTGTCAGGAAGATGTATTGCTTTTTGAATACTGGTAGATGAACACAATCTCTTGCAGTGATAAACTGTTTTTAGTGGGTTTGATCAGGACTAGAAGATTATTATGTGGTCTTTTAGCACCACAACCCCCTCCTGGGGGTCTATCTATTTCATTTTTCACAGATTCACCATTGGGATTTACGTGTTTTCTCAAACGATCTTTGCGGACCCGCCCAGGAAGTAGCAGACAGGACAGAGCAGCGAGTAAACGACGCACTGAGCAGAGGCAGAAGCTCTCCCCGCTTATCAGAAAGTTTAGAAATGGTTACAGTTGACCTGCAGCATTATCAACATTTAGCGGGAAATATTCGTCATTTTCTTTAAAAGCTCGACCGGTGTGGTTCCTGGGAAAACTGAGACTCTTTCGGTGGAGTTAAAAATGTGGATGAATGGCGGGGTTTTATCCGAATTTGCGTAACGTGCGCGAGACAGTAAGGTGCTTTCTGCACGAGAGGTTTAGCTGAGACGAGAAAGTTGTTCCCGTGGGGATTAAATATTTTTTTCTGTCTTTATTTGGCCTTTCTGGATGCTGTTATCATGACGGTAAGTTTTAATCTTTAAAACAAGTATGCATGCTGAAATCTATTTGTTGTTTTCCTTTCTGTCTGTCTATCCTTCCTGAATTACTAACTATGAAATAAACGTTTACACCGAAGTTAGCTAACGTAGCTAACTTTTTTACATCGTTAATGTTCTTTTAGCATTTAGTAGCTAGCTGTATTTTTTCCTGGTACGGTTTGAAACAGGGGGCGTGTTAAAAGACTATTGGGGTGGTTTTTATTTTCGTACAGCTCCGTGTGAATGGCGAGGCTACTTTTTATGTTTTTGTGTCTCTTTCAGTTGTTTAATGTTCATGTGAGTACAGTAGTAGGACCTTATCATTAGCCGACGGCACGCACAGCCTGACAGCAGTCACGGCCAGCTGTGACAGATGCCTGGCCTTCAGTAACGGCTGGTGGGCTTCTCCTTCCGTCGCCGTTTCGTACCTCTGTACTTTTTAACTTTACATGATTAACATTTTTGTCTGCCACAGTTTGCTTGAACCAGATAAGTAAAAATATCAATTTTTGTAGTTCATAATAAATGATGGTATTCGAAATGGCAGTGACATAATGCATTTTATGTTTTTTCAAAACACCATAGAAATTAACAACAGACAAAAAAAAGGTTCTCCTGGAAATGATTTATTCCCACGTTAAAATTTGAACACTTAACAAGCGGTACCACTCAAAATTCATTATAAAAACTGAAATTATTTCTTGTTTGATTTATTGTGGACGTGGAAGCTTAAAGGTTCTGTTATAAGCTACCTAAATGGAGCGGCTCTATCAAAAAATATTTAGTAATAACAACGCAAAGTCGATAATCATAATGTAAGTATATTTAAACTGGAAATATTTCATGTAGTTGTCTGTTTTACAGGGTTGGGTAGAAGCCTCTGATTGAAGAAACTTGTAGGACAGTGATGAAGACAATGCTCAGGGTTTTCTATATTCTTCTTCATTTTATGAAGAGGCTTTTGTTATAAAACCATTTCAAGTGCATCTAGATGAGTTCATTGAACAGAACTGTTGTTCTTATAACAGTCATCTAAAATTTAAATTATTAATGAAAAAAAACAATCAAACTTGCATAAATTAAAACTTTCCAATAGTTCAGACTTGTAAATTTAGCATTTTACAGAAACTATAATTCATAATAAATCTAGACTTAAAAGGTACATTATTAGTTTAATTAAACAGATATGGACATTTTAACAGGCGAAGTAGCTTGCAAACCAATTCATGCTACTTTTGATATGAGAAACGGTTCCTGTTTTCAAAAGTATGTGGTCATGTATCAAAAAACGCTAATTTTTAACAGTTGTAGGAACCAAACTGTTATTGTGTACTCGCTGATGGTAACATGTCTAATCATACAGACAGGTCCATTGGTACCTGATTACTCTTTTAACCAAGACATTCAAAAAGTGGTGCTCAAACTTTTTAAAATTATTTGTTTTGTTTAATTGTTTCTATTTGTTTGTGCTACAATTGTCTTGAAGTGGGAAATAAAAATTAAAGAGCTCCCTATGGTGTAAAGATTCCCAGAATATAAACACTGATGTCTCTCCAAACTTGAACAAATCCAATATGGCTCCCATATTAACATACAATTTATGCGTTCTGAAATATGGGCTTGACTATATGTATTTCCGTGAAAATCTAGCTTTTCATAGAGCTCTGACTTGCTGATTAAGATATCTGTTCAACTACAAGATAATGTTTCTTTTTTTTCCTGTTTTCAGTGTAAATTGACTGCTATTTACTGTAAAATATTTATCGTTAAACTAAAGGAGTTCTTAAAAATAGGCCAAAGTTTATATCTCAGCATCTCTTAACATCTACAATCACTCTTAACTTGTCTATGTTGTGGTACTGATATATCTAAGTGAATTCTGACATATTTAAATATGTTCTTTCACATCTTACATCACCTTTTTCCCCTCCGCCTGCAACAGAGTTCAAAATTCCTTTTAAAGAAGCAGCGTTTTGTTTAGAGGATCATTTCCATATAAATACTACCTGCACTCATCTTTATACCAAGTGGGCCTCTATTTGTAACATAATTTGAGCCAATAGAAACCTATCTGAGACTGACGATTAACTATTTCCATTAAGATTAAAGCAGATATCTGATTTTACATTTTAAATTGACTTGATCATCTGACAGATATAATTATCATGACACTAAGAGCCATCTCAGTGCTAGTCCTCTGTAGAGTTAGTGGTCCTTGTCTTAATTGAAAAATTTCTTAAACATTGTCAGATTTGGACCCATCAGAGTGATAATATCGATCAACTTTTCTGTTATATTTTTAACTTCCTGTTATCAGCTTACATTTCTCCCTTAGTGGGCTTAAAAATATAACTTCCTTTTAGCAATTATTTCACACCTCTGTATCGTCTGACCAAATTTTTAAAATCCTCATTTGAACTATTAAAAACAAAAATACAAAACAAACAAAAAAAGAGCTAACCATTAGCCCGACCTGTCAAACAACCAAATTAATGCTTAGTGGTTCTGTTAAATCTGTTAAAGGAAAAAAGACTTTTACCCACTGGTATTAGTGCTGGCATTTATAGTATGGGTTAAAATCATCCCAACTGTCATTCAAAATGGGATATGAAAAGTAATGATGATTTGTTTATAGTTGTGAGTCTGAGAGACAAAATAGCTGTTTTTGGTAGGAAGTAGTGGTATGGATGAACAAATCAGCTAACCCTTGATGTTTCTAGAAGTAAAACATTGCAGGGTCATGCATACATATCCAGGACAACTAGAGATGAGCTGCTGTGTTTCTTTATTATCGCTGTGTTTTTCACACAGACACACACGCTCTTAAAAACCTGATGAGCTGCTTTTTTTTTTAAAAATAAAGTAATCAAGACGTATTGGTTCTCCAACCTGCAATAATCCAGGAACTGTCATCACAATGACTGCTCATTTGGATTCTCCTGTTCTCATTGTGCGCAGAGGTAACCTATTTAACTGAGCCCTAAGGACAAACCAGCAGAGACAATACTCCTTTATAGTGACAGGATACAGAGGTCAGGAAGAGTGCAGACTGTCTCTGTAAGCTGAAGTTATTTATTTTTTTGTTTTTTTTTCATTTTCTCCTATATGAACGGGATCTTTTAGCACATGATCACTGGAAACACTGGGGTTTTTCCTAACTTATGTTTCCTGCTCCAACTGCTTACCGACCCTTCATATAGGCAAGTGTAGACTAGTCGACGTTGATTTACGATGGGGTTTTACACGTCATAAGTTGCACCTGTCATTTTCTTTACCTTAACCCTGACAGAGATAAAAACATCAAAAAGAAACTTTTATCTCCAGCTCAGGATTCTTTCAGTATTCATTGCTCTGTAGCTCTTGACTGCCATTATGATTCTCTCAACAATCTTTAAACCTTGTCTGAAAAGTTCCTGATTATTCTGTTATATTGTAATGTAGAAATATTACATTTCATCTTACATTTTTGTAAATATTTTATTACATCTTTTATTTAATGGGAGAAAGCTGAACCCCAGCTGATCCAATGTAAAGTGAAGTCCCCCATTCAACCTCCCCAGTAATGCTGGCAGCACTCGTATGTCTATTTTTAAAAGCCAACCTCTTGATATAGCACTGAGCACATGGGCTCCAGTTCTTTGATTGTCCATGGCGAGCCTGTCTGCTACCAGTATTTCTTTCTGCAATAACAGCAGCAGGATAGTTGCTAAATCTACTAGCTTTACACATCTAAACAGACATTTCTGCACATTCAGCTTTGCAAAAAATGTTTCTGTCAGATCTGAAAGGGCATTTGAGAACAAGCTTCTCCACTTTTGGCTTTTTTCTAAATGTTAATTTTTTACAATAATGCAAGTCATGTGTGCATGTAGGGAAACACACAAAACATGTTGGAGGACCAGGGTGGAGAAACACTTTTCTAAACCATTCTGTTGTTCTGGGCTCCATTTGTCTCTCTACAAACTCTAACCTGCTTCCTTTACCCTGCTAAAGAAAAGCATCCCCACACCATGAGGCTGCCACCACCATGTTTTATTGTTGGCGTGATGTGTTCATTTGCAGTTTTCTTTCATAATAGAATTTGAATTCATCTGACCTCAGCATACTTTTTCCAATGTTTGCCTGGTCATGTGTTTTACTCTCTCGGTTACTTCTAAAAGGTCTGCTGTTTTTTTTTTTAGGAGCGAATGTAAAACAACAGTGCATTTTTCTGATTTTTATCTCTTTATATTCCTATATTTTCTTTCCACTATAATACTGTACGTTTTTTTTTATATTTAGCTAGCAATTGAATGTGTGGCAAAGAGTAAAAAAAGAAAAAACTAGGTTTGTAAATAATTTGCTTGGGTTTGTAGTTTATTGCAGGGTGACAAAGAAATGGAAACAGAAACAAAGGATTGTAACTCAATGATATAAAAGGAGGTTCAAAATGAGTTTGAGTAAGGAGATAATGAGATGGGAGTGTAAGCTGTGTTGGAAACAATATGAGCAATGTGCTAAGGTTTAAATTAAGGAATGTGCTGGCAAGATGGAGAAAAATAAGAGGTAGGAATGGATTCAGCCTAATTTTAACCTGAAAACATTTCATCTTTGAGGTATATTGCAAACTTTTTGTCTTCCTGTACTGAAGTGGAACACGCCAGCGAGGCAGCTGCATTGCAGAAGAGCAGCAGCATGTTTAGTAAACAACACGCTGACGTGAAACCACTCGAGTGTTTGCAGTATCAGTCTCTTAGACTTGATTACAGTGCAGACTTGTTTTACCACCATTTTAAGTTGTATAAGGATTATTTCTTATGTAAAAAGAGATCGTATCTCTTTGCATTGGCTTTAGCAGCTTTGATGGAAACTAGTTAACATCCTTTTCAGCAGCACGGTTTCTGTTATGTTTTAACACAATAATGGAGTAAAACTGCGGAGGTGTGCATACAATGCACTTGCACCACGCTTTGATACAGGCTTGAGTTTCTCTTTGTCATATCCTCTCTCTTTCTTCTTTCCCTTTTTGTTTCCTTATGTGTGAAATCTACTCAGACCTGCTCTTCAGTGCTTGTCTGATCACATGAATGCTGCTGATTTCCGGCCTGCAAAGTGTTGCTGCGTTCATCTCAGACAATCAAATGACTGTCATTAAACTGACACTGTGCTCTCCCCTTTGGCAGCCTGACCTCTTGAACTTCAAAAAGGGATGGATGTCAAAGCTGGATGACTGTGGAGAGGTTAGATGTTCCTCTTTGATTGCCCTTAATGCCAGAATCAATTGTTTCTGTTAAGAATTAGTATATGTTTTTATTTTCCTGGGCTATGTTGTGAAATTTCCTATTTTCTCAAACATATTTGGCTTTTATTTTACTGGATCAGTGCTTGGTTACTGTTTTTTCATTTGCAGATGATTATGTTTTTCTGTCTTTAGTGGAAGAAGCACTGGTTTGTTTTGACAGACGCTGGACTAAAATATTACAGAGACTCTACTGCAGAAGAGGTATGTCTTTTTTTTTTGTCGTTTTTGTTTTTTTCTTAATCAAAACATTTCTATTAGAGATAGACCTGTACCTCAGCTGGTTCTGTGCATGCGGTCACCGATTCAGTGAGATCCCATAACATGCATGGATTGCTGCTCCCTTCATTAGCTGTTATGTTTTCTTTAATTTACTGATGAGAGTTTATTCATGTTTAAATTTGAGCTGGTGTAAAGTGTAACCACTATGTGTTATCATGTAAGGGGAGGAAGAAGAAAGCCACATCAGCTTTAATGGTGGATCAGTTGGGCTGATATCTGAATCGGCTTTAAAAAGAAAATCTGTATTAGTTGATCTCTAGTTTTTATAACAGTTTCAAATGTTTCCAATAAGTGTTTGGTTGCAAATAAATCTGTTTTAGTTTGATTAAATATTTTGCTTTCCATGCACAGAAAGATGACCTGGATGGAGAGATTGACCTAAAATCTTGTATGAAGGTGTCAGAGTTTGATGTGGAGAAGAACTATGGATTTCAGATACAGGTGAAGGTTTCTATATTCTTACTAGGGCTGAAACAATTGATCTGATTAATCAACTCATTAAATAATCGATGTTGTTGACTGTAGTATAAAGACGCCAACAAATACCTTTAGCTTAAATGTAACAGCTTCAGAGCTGCAATTATGCCAAATTTGTAAAAGAATATGCAAACATTTTTTTTTATTTAAGATTAAAAAACACTTTTCTCTGCGAAGCTTTTTCTAGAATCCCTTAAGCAGCATATCTTCACCTTTTAGCCTCGCATGGTTTATATTCTGTCTAAAATCTTCTTCAAGGTTCCTTTCTCTACCCAATTATTAAGTGATTAATCAAAAAAAAAAATCAACACATTAATTAATCATTTAGAAAAAAAATAGTTAGTTTTGGCCCTAATTCTTATATTAGCACACATTTTATAACAAAAGATCCCACCACTGTTATTTTTTGTCTTTTTTTTCATCATGGTGCCACAGACACGGGAGGCTGTTTTCACTCTGTCTGCCATGACAGCTGGGATCAGGCGAAACTGGATAGAGGTTTTAAAGAAGAGTATCCGTCCCAGCAGCTCTCCTGACCTCACGCAGTAAGTAACAGCAAAACTGCCTTTTTTTTTCTTTTTTTTAATTTTATTTTATTCATATAAAGATTTCTAATATCATGTAACCAAAACAGCTCATAAAGGGTCATATATACAATAAGTCCGGTCTAATGCAAAGTTTTCTTGACCATTTGTTTCCTTAATTAATGACAATTCTAAGCTATTTTAAAACATAAACCTAAAATTGTGGTTTGGTTTTATAACTACAAAATAACTTGTATGCAAGTCCAAATGAACGTAAGAAGTGGTAGGAATGGACCCTACCTCGATGTGTTTTATACAAATCGTTTAGAGACACAACTATTACAGGAAATATTCATAAAACACAACTTACTTTTGTTAAATATCTGCCATAGAAAGTCTATTGGCATTAAAAAAAAAAAAACATCCCTTAGTATTTTTAGGTTTTAGACTAAGGAAAAACAGAAACCTGTTCATAAAGAGCAAGCAAGGATTTTTTTTCTTTAGAATATTATTCGGGGTAATCGATGTAAGAAAAAAAAGATACTTTCCAGGCTAATAACAAGCAAAATAGATCAAAATACATATTTTCTATTCTTTTAATATAATTTTTGAAGCTTCTAATACATATTATATTTGTTCTATTTTATTTAAAACCATAAGTTTTTCTTTATTCTTAGCCACTTTTAAGAGCCGCTGTAGAAGAACCAAAGAGCCGCTTGTAGCAGGGGTGTGAAACTGGTTCCAGAAAGGGCCGTGTGGCTGCTGGCTTTCTTT
>JAUZNJ010108578.1:0-20346 GCA_034780135.1 Jordanella pulchra | reverse complement strand
ATAAGTGCTAACTTTTCCCTAAATGAGTTACACATAACTATAGATGATGGTTCATTTGAATATGAAGCTGAGAAAACCTTAAAAGCTGGTATAATTACCAATTTTGCAACCATAGATGGAATATTAAGATGTAGATTCGGTTTTTTTGACAAATAAATGTTGTCTCACATGTCTGAATACAGCCTTCATGCCTCGCCAGGAGAAACAAAAACAAATCCCCTTGTCATTAATTGTCAACCTTGTGGGAAACTAAAGAATTTTAACCTTAAGTCACTGCAGTTTCCAACCATGAACATGAAATCTAAAACAGCCAGGTCACAGTCGGCTAACTGACTCGATAATACATTTCTTAGGACACGTTACAAAAGGCTTTCAGTCTGTGTGTAACTGCCAATGTCAGAAAACAGACGGATCATGGACATGTGAGGAGGAAAATCCATGAAATTCACAGCTCTTTGCCCAAATACTGCTCTGTGAATTAGTTGCCTTTGACAGAGCTGTCCAAGGTCCTGAAAACTATGCAGCACCAAGTGAAGCTGTTCAGATTGCTGAATCCTTTTCTCTGCTTTTGCTTTTCAGCATTAGTCAGAGCAGACAACTCCACTGGCACATCATTGCTTTGAGATAGTCCTCACTCTCTTGTTTGTCTGCCACATCCAACTCACTATACCAGTCAAACGATTTTGACGAGGATGTGCACAGAAGGCTTTGCAATATCCACAAATCCCCAGACAATTATAATTGCATGCTAGCAATGCTTAGAGCTTTTACTGACTGAACTGTGTCTTGCATTTCTGTCAGCCTAACACACAGAATGTTCAATCAATCCCATTCCTAATATTTTGCAAAATGTCACTAAGAACTTTGTATCGTTGTAATGACAATTTAATAGTCTATTATTATATTGTCAGGCATGTATTACAAGGATGCATGGGATGGATGCTGTCTGAAGAGAAAACTGTTAGTCAAAGCAGCTTCACAGCAGTTTCATAAACCATGCAATGCAAAAAAAATAAAAATAAACCTGAAGCACTCAATAAGAACCAGTAAATGTGCTCAATGTGCTTCTTATTATTGACCCCTCTGAAGCTAAAGTACCTTCTATATACTCACCCTCTAGCTGTTAACATTGCATAAGGGGAGGGAGGAGTATTCTGAAATGTCTTGCAGCAACATTCTGCAGAAAAACCCTTCAGTCAGAAAAATAGAGTGTATGCATCTTAGTGCAGTAACACTGCTCTTCCTTGTAGTGTTGAAGAGGTTTACCAAAGATACTGTTTTCTGAGGGCTAAAAGAAACTCATATACTTGCCAATACATATGCTTAATTGCACACACTAAAAGGACAGATGTTTCTGTTCATATGTCTTCCAAAGATATAGTTCCAATTATATCACGTGCATTTTTTATCAAATCCTTTTGCATGTGATACTAAATGTACTTAAAGTTTGGTTTAAACGATCTTTTTGTTTTAATATAAGCCAAATGCTTCACCAAATTTTACTTGTGAAAGAAAATAAAAGATCTAAAGGAAATGATATTATTGCTAATTTTTATTAGGGATAGGTTCTTTCAAGTTTGCTTTTCATGTACAACCGATTCTAGCTTTAAACTAAATTCATAGAGGAAAAAACAACACATATTTACCTTTTCATAGTACACAAAGCCTTACAGTTGTGTAATTCATTTAAAAATAAGTTAATTTATCACTTCTTTGTATGTGCAGTTAAGAAGGAATTACAAACGAAAACCACAAATCGTTTGCTAGACATAAACTATTTTGATTTGTTGGTTCTGCTGCTCAAGTCTAAGTGGTATTGCATGCGTCAATTTAATCCAGTTCTATTTCCAGTGCTGGTGTTTATGCCCAGGGCAACACAAGGAAATCAGGAGAAGGACTTACTTTGAAAAAAATAAGAGGTACTTTAAACATTTTCAAATGCATTGATGTATTTAGCTGAGCTACGTCATTTGAGTAATGGAGATTTCCCGGTATGAGAATTCAGTATTCTACCCTGTGCAAATAAAAAGTATAATTTTATCATCCTCTGTGATTGCTGTAATGATTAGAAAGCAGGTCAGTGGGATTTCTTGCTCATGTTGGTTTGGCAGTGGTTGGCAGTTTGGTAACTATTCTCCACAGTGGTATGAGCAGAAGCCCTCTGTAACCTCACAGTAATCATTTTAACAGCCCTTGCCGTAATTAAAATGTCACATCCACTGTTGCAAAATACAACAGAGTTCCCGGCAAATTAAAACAGAATTATGCTGGCAGATGTGGCCTTAATGGCCTAATCATCCCTTTACATTTCTCTCATTACAGTTACTACAGAGAAATAGTTTTAGAAAGACCACATCGATGATGGGTGTACCGACAAAAAAGTAAAAAAATGTAATTTACCATGAAAAAATTAAACATTTATGGTAGATATGATTATAAAGGGATTATATCCAGATGAATAAGAACAAATTTGTTCCTAAGTACACCATAGCTTTTTTCTTTTTCCTCATTCCTTTTCAGTTCCTCCCACACAGGAAGACAAATTAGCTTAATGGTTGAAAAATAAAGTAAGGCATCAGTAACAAATGCATTAAGTGTTTTGAGCTGATGGACAAGACCTTGATACATCAGATGGGTTTATCTAGAGCACATTATTGTTGCTTAGTCAGATGGACATCAAAAAAACGAAAAACAAAAAAACAAGAAAATAAAAGAAGCTGCCACTTCAGAGTTGCTATTGTGGTTTATAAAAACATTCTTAATCATTTTTCTACACTATAGCACTCTGACGTCATGGTGTAAGAGGTGTTGTTAACATGGAAACACAGTTTGAATGATGTCTTTTAACAGCAAAAAGGAAAAAAAAAAACGCAGATGACGTATGTGAATGTATTCCTTTGTAAATAAAGGACATGAACCATGACATTTTTGGTATATACTGAAAAAGACAGCATATTGCAGAAAGAATCAGGCCACAACATTTTCTTGATGTTTCAATGGTCAAGTTTTACTCCTGACAGTTTTACTGTAATAATACAGTAGCAGTGAAGCTGGTCTTGGGTTAACCATGTATATATTTCTAACAAAAATTTATATAAATAATCTCCTAAGCTATTTTTGCTCCACAGCCATCTGATAAATATTTACATGGATAGATTAATGAACATTGTTGGGATCAAAATGCAGGTTGGCTTTCCAGACTGAGACCCGTTAGTTAATTCAGACCTGCAGCCTACTGTTTCTGTTCTTTTTATGCTGCTTTTGTTCTTTATATGATATTCATTGATTTAGTGTGGCTGGCCCAGACCCAATTGCAGGATCTCTTGGTGTTCTTACTTTGTGAGCGTGAGCTGGAAAAACAGTAAACCATTAAATCATTCAAAAGAGGGACAAGCAAATAATTATTCATCCTTACTATGTAATACTGCGCAGTACATGTTATTAGATCAAAGCATGGATTTTCAGCCAGCCATTCATGTAAATAAAAATAATTTCCTGAAAAAAAAATAAATTTGCAGCTATTTCCATCTTTTTAAAAATATTTAATATGGTAATACTAAAAATTGGAAAAAATAACAGAACACTAGTGCAATAACTTCTCTGTTTGTTTTGTCAATAGAAATGCAAAATAGCATGTAATATTTAAATTTAATAACATTTTACGAACTTTAAAGTTGTTTATTCTGTAGTATTTGTTAATAGGATGTATTTTTCTCTTTTTATGCTTAAACTTTCCCCAGGAAAAAATCCATATTTCACATTTAACTTTAGATTTTATCCATCTGTGACTCCAAACATCTAAACTGCAACATCTAACTGAACAAGGGTAAACAAAGTTTCCTTCCTTGCCTCATTTCACAAGTTGCTGCATGAGATTTCCATGGGCAACTCTGGATTGTTCCACCTAGGGTGTGTTTATCTTTCCCCTCCACCACTACAACCCTTTCCCCTGAAAGTGTAATGCTGAGAATGAATGCAGAGAGACCAAATTAAAGGACCCAATTTGAAGCGGCACCACTTCACTGATAAGCTGTACCAGTGATCTGTGAGAGCACTCAGGGTCTGCTACATTATGACAATACAGAGGAATAAAGTAGATGAAAGAGAATAGTCTGGCAGGAGCAGAAATCAGATGGGCAGAGGGAGAGGAAAACAATCTAAAGTCTAATTGTGTTATGCCTCAAGGCAGCAAGGGGGTAGAGAGAGACACATTTTCTTTCTACACGTTGTTCAGCACAGTCCCTTTCCCGCCATGATTGCATTAATTTCCACCCTGGTCGCTTCTTTCTTTTTTTTTCCTTTCTCTCTCTCTCTCTCTCTCTCTCGGTGGACTTATTGAAAAGAAGGGTTTAAAAAGCAAATGCTGAAAAACATGACCAGAGTTGAGGTTTTGAGCAGAACCATATAAGTGTGTTATTCCAAGTGTGTGTGGTGCATTTAAGCATGTTGTCTTGATGGGTCTGACACCTTCCAGGTCATGTTGTCACCTTTGTCCATGGGGAAGAAAATGTTATAGCCTAAAAGCATTTAGAGACAACATCAAAGCGAACTGCATAGTCATATGTAAATAGATTTAGTGTTAAAAAAACTGTTTGAAAATACAATTTTATAACAGTTATTAAAACTACATTTCTGTATTAAATTAGTATGGACCTTATATAATACTCGCTGTAAGAGGAAATTGTCATATTTAGCAGTAACAGTAGTCTGTGTGAAATTAATTTATATGATGCATTTCACTTAGTGAAATGGACTATTGAAATCAATCCATCATTTTCTGTTTTATTACATATGCCTGTATTTATTATCATACTTTCTGGCATTAATGAGGTATTGCTGCACTGCCAGTAGTGCCTGTTTGCATGTTTGGAGTATAACACACAATATTAATCAAAAAACTATCGAACTTCTTTCTATTATTCAGTATTGTTACATCATTTTATACCATTGCCTCATATAGATTATTTTTTAAATGTAAATCACAAATTGCAACAAAATATAAAGTGTTCTGTTTAATTGAATTTAGATTAGCAAAATTAAGAAATTATTACTTACTTTTCTTCTATTAATTTGTCCTCAACTTATAATTATAGTGTTATAAACCAATGAGTGGGGTGTAATAAATGTAACAGAAAAAAAGTATGTTATGCTATCAGGAATAAAAGAAATGGTTAAAACTAAAAGGAATTAAATAAAATTAATAAAATGTGTGTGATGATTGTACTTTTGATGTCCTAAAATGTGAAGCAGATAATGCTTTTACAAAATATCTGCAGACTGAATGTCTGAGAAAAAGCAAAACGTTTTATGTTTGCTCTTAAATTGGATAATTTTGAGTATTTCTTTGATGTAACAGTGAAAGAAAGAATGACCAGAATTTCAGAAAAATGAAATATCCCCCTGGCATACCTGCTGGATGTTCCTACGCTGTTACAGAACCAAAGGAGTCCTTTAGAGAATCCCTGGTGTGACTCTATTCACAGGTCACTTACTCCCAAATCTAAAAGAGAACAAAAGAAACACAAATCAGGGAAGACATGAAGACTGAGCTCGCAACTTTAACTGACTCAGCCACAGCAAAATGCCCAGCCATCCAGGATAAACATCCTTGAATAAATGTCAGCCCAAGGAAGCACATTAGCTAACCCACACCAAGGCAGTCACAAAGAAAAAAAAATCCATCTGACATATGTATAATATCTTTCTCCTTGGCTGGTCAACTTGATCATTTCTCTTGCTAAACAGTTGCTGCAGAATGTCTCATTACACCATAATTTCAGCCAGAGAAGCCATGTGAAGAGACAGGCCATCAGTTGTGTAATGCGGTCTCAACTCGTTGTGATTTCTTGAATCACAAATTTTTTAGTGCATCAGCAGGAGTTTTAAGGTAGAATACATTAAAGGCTAATGTTATAGCTACCATGCTTTAAGATTTCCTTGCTGTAACCCACCGACATCAAGCAGGGTATTTATTAATTTAACCGATTTTAATTGTCAGTTCCATACTATAAGTGAATTAGCTAATATTTCAATATTTTGAAATAATTCTGTCAAAGAAATATAAAGTCAGTCTAAAACATTTTAAGAGATCTGCTGTTTGGCCTGGTGACATAATTAGGAGCAGCAATACAGAAGGCATACAGGAAAGTCTGTTACTAACTAGGTCTTTATAGCAAACAGCTGTTAATAGAGTCTGGTTAAATGGACAGAAAATAAGAAAGGATGTATATAAATTGCTGGAAAATGTTGAATGAAATCAAACGAGGAACCATCCAAACAAAACCAAGGTGTTATACAACAATGTCCATCCACACTTAAATTCTCCATACCACCTTATCCTGCTCAGGGGGGCATTCGGGGTGACCTTGACAACTGCCCTGTAAACTAGGTGAAGGAGGGAAGGGGGATAACCACACTCAGACAGAAACTGCTCAAGCAGTCTTACCTGAGGGTCATTTGGTGGAAATTAATCGTAACTGATTGTTACTGAACTTTGAGAAAAGAGTAGGTGTACAAAATTCAAACAAATTACATTCAAAATGACATTATTTTTCTTAAAGGGAAATTAAATGTAAAGTTACTATTTAGCAAGATGTTAACTTCACATAAAAATGTTCTAGTTAAGACTCAGAGTCAAAGCGATGTTGCAGCAAATTGACAGCGCTACTGACTGCACATTAGAGCCTCCAAAGGAAAAATAAAGGAGTCTAAGCTCCTAAGGAAACATTTTAATCTGGAAGTTCAGCTGATCAAAGTGCTGGAAGACAGGTCACAATATTTAAAAAAAATTCTGAGTGAAATTATCCTGAAGTTGAAAATGAAGTTCAGCGGTTTTTGTCTTTCCAAATAATTTCACTCACTAAGCCAAACTAAATCTACTTAAAGATGCCTCAGCTAGACACTGATGGATGATTTTCACAAACATATGGTCCAAAGGGCTTGGATAGTTATTGGACCCACATCAACAAAAGTTAGGAGAGTAGCTCACCTTTTACTCAGAGTTAAAAGTCCTGCTATCTCCATCCCACCCAGTGAACAGCCTAATCCACTGTTGGAGGATTTATGAGCCACAGTACAAAGTAATTGTGCTGTGGCACAATGAGCGCAGCCTAATTGGAGCAAAGACTTAATGAAGGGCCTGTGAGGATTATCATCTGTGGCCCAGAAAGGCACAGGTAGAGAAAGTCAAAATGATTAAAGCTGATCATCGCAAAGTGACAGAACTTGGAAGTCTTATAATTTCCTGAAAAATTCCAGCTTTAATTCATTTTTTAAGCGGCTCCCTGGAGATAGGTTTGCTGGTATAAAAACCTCATTGGAATATTAAGCTGCAGTTACAACAGCATTTTGATGTAGCTAGATGAAAGCGTAGGGCAGCTACTTGTTTGTTTTACTCCTTTTGATTGAAGTGTAAATAGTCTGTGCTTGCATAAAATAAATAATACACTGACAGTCGTTTGGTTTTTAACATTGTTCTTAAGTTATATCAAAAAACACGTCGTACTGAATTGGTTACTTGTCTAAGATGCATTACATTTTTTCTCTTTTGTCTTTCATTTTTCTAAACACCAGCCAAAAAAAAGAGTTTCATACCCTTAGAAAAGTTTAAGTACAGAGGTGCTAAATCAGTGCTATGTCGTTGAATATAATCTCTTTAAAACTCTATATACTGGACTATGTTAGTTTCTTGTTATTAGCATAATCTTAGTTACACCTCTTCATTTTTTACCTGCTGTATTGTAAAAAAATAAATAAATAAGGTCCCGTTAAATTCAGTCAGGACCTTTTTTTTTTAGAATTATCAATTATAAAAAAAAAATCATAAAATAAATCTGTTTTTTTCCGAATGTTCTCTCTCTAAATGTTTCTCTAATGTAAACTACTCTAAAATGTTGGCCTTTGTCATCATTCATTAGTTGTCAGAACTCTCTTACCCAGACAGCTCTTTTAAATATGGTTGAAAGATCAGTAAAAACAAATTATGGAAAAATACAGTACTTAGTGTGCTGTACCCCAATTGCAAAAAAAAATGGCCCTCACATATGGTGACTGAACTAACAATCAGGAGGTAAGTCTTTAATGGATGTGCCATTGGACAGTAGAAAAGAAATGTCACGTCTAAGAAAGGATAGCAGAAGGCCATGTACAAGAGCCAAGCTTAAGCTCCAGAGGAGAGTGCAACCGATATTGAGCAGAATGAGGGGGAGCAGCAGCAGAAGAGAGGCAATAGTAGAAGCTGCAGCAGTAATGGCATTTTGGCAGGAAAAGGCAAGGGAGGCAAGGGACCTCAGGGAGTAGGGAGAGTCCAGGATTCTGCCCTCTGCCTATGATAACTTCATGAATCATTCTCCCAACCAATTGAATTCAAACAGAATGACTGGTTCCATCCTTTTCCACCTCATGGCTATGAGGCCCTAAAAGGGCATGGAGATGACCACCTTCCCACAAAGCAAGCAGAGGTGGGGTCCTTGGATTTTAACTGATTTTAATATTGGTTTTAGTTATTGTATATCTGTAATTTTAACTGGGTCGTCAAGGGCAAAGTTTTTAAGTCTTTTGCCTTGCAGCAAGAAGGTCTGAGAATAGATTATTGGCCTGTGACTTTCTGCTTGCTTTTTTTTGCCCAACTTGTACATGTGCGATTTCTTTCCGGGTATCCTGACTTCATTCCCACTGTCCAAAGAACATGACTGTAAAGCTGAATTTAAGACGCTGAAACAGCAAAATTTCAAACATACAAAGAAGCTAGTATTTCTAGGGAAACATTGGTTCTAGGGGACAGTTCAGATCTAACAATGGCCCAGAGACGACTTAGGTTAATATCAATGTTAATGGATGCTCTCCATTAAAATCTAAGAACTTGTTCATTATTTTGATGAGAGGAAAATGACTCAAAATGTTGTTATTGCAGAAGCCACACCTACTAAATTAGTTTTAATCAGTAATGCATCTAAATGATAACGGACGGTGGCTTTAAATGAATTGAGCAGGAGATCTCTACACTACAGGAGATTGAGTACAAATTCACATCACACTTATCAAGACTTAATTGTAAGAGAAACCAATTATTAGCAATACTAAGCTCCTTTTTGTTTGTTCTTCCTGTCTATGTCCTTAAAGAATACATTGGAAACGTTGGTTGAAACATAGAAATGTAAAAAAACAAAAGCAAAACAAAACACATAAACAAATAAAAGAAAGGAATGTGTATTTTTACATCATATTATGTATATATAAAAGTGCAAAAGAATGGGGTGATTATAATATTCCTAGAATGTAATTTTTAGTTTAACCAATTTATTGATCAAACATCCCACATCCTAATGAAAAACCCAGAAATGCCTGACCCAAGCTTGTTAAGAAGAACAGTGGACTCTTCACTGTCTTTCCAAACTGTTTATTCCTCCAAGGAGCCTGTTTGCTCTTGACAGCCACAGATCAGATATGACTGACCAAGATAAATGGTTAGGCTCTAAAGTCAGATCAATTCAATCTAGCAACTGTCTTCGCCAGGAACAAAAGGCCATGCTGTCAACAAGACTTAGCTCACTTTAGTGGTCTTTTGCTGTCTTTTTGTCCTTGTTACATAAACATAAGAAACTGTGAATTTACTTATGTTTAAAACCAAACAGAAAAACATTCTTTATCCTTGTATAAAATCCTAGTAAAAGCCCTCTGTTTTTTTTTTAACCTTAAAGTGATTCACTATATCTAAATTTCTTTTTTTAGTTTTTCATTTATCGGACAACTTTCTTCCCCTCGCTTCTTCCAAAAAGTTGTTATACTTCAGGGTGATAATGCAGCCATGACACCATGCAGGTCATCAATAGGCACAGGGTTAGTCATCTTGAAGCTTCACATTTATTGTACAGGAAGCACAAAAGAGCTGTTTATGCATTAAATTCAAGCAATGACCCAAATGTGACAAAGGAAGCTTTCAAGCTCCTCTGCATTGATCCAAAATTCAATTATATTGCATCTACATTAAGGAGCACTAATGGTAATATTTTTTGTTCTGCTTTTTACTGGATTTACCAATACTTTTATTGCAAGGCTTTGGAAAGAAAATAATTTTCTATGTGGAGGTCTACAGTAGTCATAAAAGTAAATCTGCAACATTTTTTAACTGTGAGCGCATTACTTTTCAGAGTCTACAGCTCACAAGGGCGCTGTTGGATTTAGTAAACATGTGCCTGCCAATTCTGAAACACTAAAAGAGGGGTGGAAACCAAGTGAGATTCAGGACCTATTTATATGCAGCAGAAGAATCCAATGAGGACTGACAATAAAACTCTGGTGAGTAGCGATAACTGGAATGTTTCACAGGTTAGTTAATTATGAGAATGAATTTCAGCCGTGATGGCAGCACAAGTGAGAGGCTGTGGGAAAGTTAATAGACAGAAAAATTACACAAGGAAGAGGAGAGTGCAACAAAAATTAGTAAAAAACAAAACATAAGAATCAGGAAACTACTGAAAGCATGACAAAAAATTTAAGACAGCAAAAAGTGAGAAAAATATGACACAAATAAAACAGAGAACCCAAGATTAAGACGGTAAAAAAAAAAAAAAACAGCAGGGTCTTTATACAGGAAGTACAGAAAGACAATAACTTAGATGAGCAACAAATCTAGAACATTATCTGGTCCTCAGGATCAGTACACATATATTTTAAAGATTGATTACAGTAAAAATCATATGATTTAAGTCAGGGGTGTCAAAGTGGTTCCAGAAAGGGCCGTGTGGCAGCTGGTTTTCTTTCCAACCAAGCAGTAGCACACCGGACTGATTCGAAATGATTTTAAATTAATTGTTATGTTATCTCCATTTTATAGGATACCTTATGAAATGACATTGATTCATCAGACAGTGCTTAAGAGGGTGAATATTCAGAAAGGACAGCAAAAGTTGAGCACATGCACAACCGTTGGACTAAAAAAACAGAGAGAAGGTTAGCCTTGGTAACATTTGAAAAAAAGTCAATTCAAGAGTTAAGGAGAATTCACATTATACGTCTTTTGTTGAGCCACTTTTAAACCAGTCAACTTAGAGACATCTGTTAATGTTACTTTGTTTTATGCTCCTTTTGTATCCAACTGGAAAATAAGTGCCAAACTTCACAAAGAGCTATCCAAGAATCGCCTCAGTAATAAACTGTTCTGCAGTCTTTGTTGTGGCTGCATTTCCTTTTCTTTAAACATAGTTTCCACCATATTTTTTATTGAATCTTTTACCTGTTCTGTTTTTAAGAGTATGGTGTGCAGGTTGTTCATCATTTGGGGCACTGGTTTGGCTCTGACAATGACTACAGCTCTGCTTATTTTTCATTTAAAAAAAAGCACCTGTGAATATCTTTTTTTACTTTTTTTCCTAATTTTACCCTGTCAGATGGAGGACTGTGTTTTAAACTATTGGAGAACACGACGCAAGTGAGAAATACAGCACACTCCTGCTAAAATTGGGACATCTGGTCACCCCACTTCCATGCCATGCTGCACTGACCCAGTAAGTGATACAAAAGGAGCTACAAACCATAAACTGGGCACTCAAACTGTATTATAAATCCTTTATACTTAAAAGTCTAGCTTTTACTGGCAGTCAATCCAATTTATTTTATTTATACAGCATCAATTCGCAACATGCGTCATCTCAAGACACTTCAGATTAAATCATACAGGCGGACTGATACAAAGGTTTCCAATTAAGGAAACTCAGTTGATTGCATCGAGTCACTAACTTTTCAGGATTCACTTTCCTGGATAAGGATCAGGCAACAGTAGACATTTGTTACATTGTTTAATTGAATCTGCAGCAATCGCTTAAACCAAGCCTGCATGCAGTAGAGAGGAAAAACTTCCTTCAAATAGAAAAAAACTCCAGCAGAAGGCCACATACACTGTGTGCCACAAGTTTTGAAATCTGCCTTTCAGGATAAAAGCTGCACACTATTTTATGAATGAGGTCCCAGATCTCTGATAAAGGTTGGTTATTTATGGGCTTTATACACGGGATGGAAAATTATAAAATCTACTTTTTGTA
Source organism: Jordanella pulchra (assembly GCA_034780135.1). Taxonomy (NCBI): domain Eukaryota; kingdom Metazoa; phylum Chordata; class Actinopteri; order Cyprinodontiformes; family Cyprinodontidae; genus Jordanella; species Jordanella pulchra. Next base: position 8,308 of record JAUZNJ010108578.1, on the reverse strand, counting down.
TTTTTTAAAGGAACCATAAAAGCCATTAGTACATATTCCTGTACTAGGGATAGAAGATTCATATCTAAAATAGAGGTGAAAATCAAAGGGGATACTTCCTTAAATAATTTGACTAGAAACTGGTTGTAGCACACAACTTTAAGGCATAGATACAAATTATATATTAAAAGTTTTTAAGAAATGTTTTTGTTTTATGAGATATAAGCCAAAATAGTTCAAACTGATAAAAATAAACATAATTTGCCATTCTTATACCGTTTACAATATTTCTCTCTTTTTTTATTGTTTTACTGAAACAAATACATGTCAATATTATTGGATAATTAATTGAGATGCACCTGTATTCTGTCTCTTGACAAAAAAAAAGAGGTTTTCATATCACATTATAATACAATCTTACTGTTGCAAAAAGGTATTTTTTTAAAGGAACTGGTATGTCAGTTGGTCGTAATGTCGACATACTTTGTACCTTAAGCTAATAAGACACAAATTAAGTGAATGCTTATGTAAAAATTATACACCCCTCCCATGCATAATTCTTAAGTGGATTTTTAAAAGCCTCTACACACTCCCAGTTCTTCTTTTCATCTGTTTCTTCAAAGCGAATAAATAAACTGAACACAAGAAAAGCAAATTCAGCTCTCTTGCTTTTTTAAACACACAGGATGCGTAATTCAAAAAATGAGACAGAAACACAGGAATATTTGTTTAAAAGGTCATTTAAATGTCCCTGATTACAGAAAATTGCATACAGTTACATCTGTGTAGGCTATTCTGAACATAAACAGTTTATATAAAATACAAAAGTCTTAACAGTCAGGTAAGAGAATATATTTACAGTCACAATGCTAAAAACAAAAGTGTTAATAAAATAATAAAATACAAATACAATTATGAATGGTGTGTATACTGAAACATTCCTGATAAGGTAAATATACGTGGAAAAGAATACCGCACACACAAAAACCTCAGATCAGAGGCCTGTACCACGATGACAGATTAGATTGGGTTAGTGAGACAACTTCAGGTTTAATGCAGATTTTCTGGATTAATTCTTACAAAGACTAGTTACCATGTTACCATGTCACCAAGAAAACATTACGTCTTAACATTTGTATTGTTTATGTTGTTCCTCCTTTACTATTTTTATTTAAAGCAGGAGGTTGAGTGTTAACCTAAGTATTAAAGGAGCCTGAAGTCTGACTTTTTGAGAGGGTCGTTACTTTTGCTTTTTTTTTTTTTTTTTTTTTTTTTTTTTTGCTTTTTTTATCTTGTGGGCTTGTTTTTACTCGAAAAGCTTACAAGTGCGCACTCTACACAAAGCATAGTGTTTGGTCCTCCTTCTGTATCAACATCAGTCCTGGAAGGGTCCAAATATTATCCCGCCATGCTATCACCATTCAGGGGGCAATTCCAACAATCAGGGACTCCCAGATGGCGACTGGTACCTATTCTATAGACCAGGAAACAATTGATAATGAATAATTTAAAACTACTAACGTTTTTAATGCTACACCTATATGAACGTCCAAACACACAAGTCAAATTATCACGTGAGGAAAAAAAGGGGGTAAGAATAGTGGTCTGAATGAGCTCTATTAATTTATTTTTTCTTCAAAATATTGTTTAAAAATAAATTTAAAGACAATTACAGAAAGATTGTATATGTAAAATACGAGGTTATGACCCCTTTAAATTTGAAAGGGGGAAAAAATTCTACCTTTTATTTCGAACAGCAAACCCAAAGGTTCGTCACCATTGAGTTTGTAACTCGGAAAAAGCATCAATTCTGCCGACCCTTGGGGAGCAACATGTTATGTATGGTGCATATTTCAGACACACATTATGTAATGCTAAAAACCTTTTAAAAGATTTCACAGAATAGGGGGATGACCCTTAAAAGATGTCAGTCTTGTGTTTGCGTCACATGCTGTTTTTATTTCAATTATGTAAAGCACTTTGAAATGCCTTGATGCTGAAATGTGCTATACAAATAAAATTTGATTGATTGATTGTTAAAAGGAAATGTGGTTTTATTTCAAAATACAAATAAAGGCAACACTGTACTACCTTTTGCCACTAGGGGCACTAGACTTAGAACTTCAAGCAAACCAATTTGGACCAACAGATTGAGAAGACATGGAGTAACTTAAGAAAAGGACCACATTCCTTCCTCTAGATTAAATCCTACAGCAGACAACCAGAAATATGTCTTATCATGTAAGTTTCATATGAGTTGTGTTGCACAACAAAAACCAACTTTTTGGTCTAGCTCTAATGTTTAACAGGACCTCGGAGTGCCTTAAAGTGGTGCTCTGGGTCACATGACTCATTCAATGACAGATACCTCCAAACCTTTCAAGTTACATAGCATAGAGTTTTTGAGAAGAGCGTTAACAAGTGCCAAGTGCTGGCAACTGACCTGAAAAAAATCATTTAGTATACAGTATGTCAAATTAACCTCATACTTGGGCCAAAACGTTTTTATAACCTCTGAGCAAGAACGAGAGGCATGAACTATTGAAAAACTGTGCAATGCAGCAATGAAGACTAAAAGTATGGATCACAGTTTTTATCTTTAAAAATCATACAGATACTTACATTCAGGAAAAGGACCATTTTCAAAAATCTATAAGTGTATTAGTCTAAATTTATATCAGGGAGTAAGCATCAATACAAATGGACCTGCTGGTGCAATCAGCTTTAAATATATAACCAACATAACATCAGTCTTGAGTATTAAAATTTGAAATATATCAGATAATCAAGTTTCACAAAGAAAAGAAAAAGAATCCCAAAAATGTTGGATGCCTAGGAATATTGAGCAATTACTTTAAACCTTTCATACAGCACCTTTTTAGTTGCCTTTTAAAGCAATAAAGCAACATTAAGCAATGACCTTGCAGTATCTAGAGTTTGGAAGAGAGTTGGCTCTCCACTTCAGCACTGCTCACTGTTGTTTCTCTAAAAAGAAACAAAGAAAGTCAGATTAGTAAGATTTTTGAAAGTAAAGTTGCCAAACCTAAGGCTTTGAACAGTGTGTCTGTTAACCAAAGTGAAGGCTTGCTTTCTAACCTTGGATAATCTGTATGTTGATTTTAGGTTGAACACTGTCTTTACACTGAATACAGTGCGGCTGCAGTGCAGCTCGGGTGTGCTGCAAAAAGTCTCTCCCAATGTACTCTTCAACTACTCTTATTAAATAAAACACCTGATTTTCCCCACTGTATGACAAAAAAGTGTTTGTCTTTTATAACATTACAAAATGCCATACTGTTCAAAGTTGACCTAAAAATGTATTTTATTTCAAACAAAGTATTCTATTTCAATACATTCTATATATCTGGACAGTGTTCTAAAAACTCCTCAAACCTCTGGGTTTTATATCTTATCTTTCTGATTTTGTAAAGTAACAATAAATAAAACACCTACAAGACAAAGTCTTAAACATACATGGAGTCTTTGTACCTCTAAATACCTCTGTCTCTATCTTTTGGTTCATGTTTTAGGTTTAATGGCAATTCAAAGCATCTAGAGACACTGCTACACACATGGTAATGATGTGACTCTATGAGCCTTGATGTGATAGTACATGCCACCAAATCCACAGTTAATTGGACACTTCTTTCACAGCAAGCCTGTGGTAAACAGCAGTGAGCAAATAACAAGCTTAAACAAGATTCCTGCATAGACAAAAGGAAGAAATTTAAAAAATATATCCAACTGCTGAGGCAGTCCTCTGCGATATATTAATGTATAGAACAGGTCTCTTGAGAACTTTTAAGAATTCTGTTCAATTGATTTGCCTTTCTATGCTTAATAGCTGGTATGTTAGCCTATTTCTGTCTGTGAAATGTTAAGCATTATCATTTCTGCAGCATTCTACTGAAAATGGTCAACAGCCAGGAAAATCTCTTGTAAAAGGATTTCATGGTTGCAGATTGAGAGAAAATGACACATAAAATCTAGTTGCGCATTGTGCTGGATGTTTCAGTTTTGATAATCTAGTCGATGAGAAAATGTTTAACTGCGGGAAGATGAGAGGATTTTGCCAGTGTACAGAAACTGTTAATTCCATGAAAAATAAACATGGCTCAGCCAAGTTAATAATATACTGCACAAAGAAATCCTCAGAGCAACCAATGAAATATTTGTACATTGTTAACATATTTCAATATTTGTTTTACCTGGAGTCGTTTCTAGTAGGATTATAGAATGGAGCCACAAAGAATAATATAGTTTAGGCAATCAAAGAACTACAATTTACGATTTATGAAGCTTATTCTGTGATTCACACATGACTCAGAGTTGAGCAAGATCAAACCTTCACTAAGCATTCAAATAGAAGATAAATATATGTTTTGACCAAGGTGCATTAACTATGTCATTTTGGGAATCCTTGCCTCTCACCTTTATACAATACAATACAATTTATGATGTTTTCACAAACTGGCTGCATTAAACTATAATGTTGCTAAACATTTAATCACTTTTATGGCCACAATCGTTTCAAAGCCTAAAGAAGTTGGTTTTGTGGGCTAAGCTTTTGACAAAACAAAGCAGTCAAATATGTTCACATACTGAATAATCTATGAAATAGAATGCTGAGCACTAAAAAAGCGTGGCATAGGTGTAAGGATGTGCCCACTGCCTTTACTACATATTAAATAAAAAAAAACATGTGTTTAGAGAACATGTGGTTGTTGCAAGAACAGAAAAAGGTTCAACAGTTTTAATATTCATAGCTTGCAAAATTAGAATTATAACTTACTCAGAATTATACTGCAAAGCTTTCTGTTGCATTCGATGTGGCCCAACATGTTGTATAAAATGTTCGGGGGTTTGAAACCTTAATACTTAATACTCAGGTAAAATCCCTCTGTGATGCCGACCCTCATACACAACAACTGTCAAATGTAGAGGTCACTGCTCTCTCTGCTGTTGGTCTGACTAACTATTGGATTCGGTATGCAAACCGATGGGCGCATATTTCTGGTCCATGACAATCCATCTGTTTCATTTAGGAAATTTGCAATTTGTTCCAGCACTCTCTTTCATAACCTATCAGACCAATGTGCAATAGTAAATTATCACATACTAATAATATTGTTAATACAACAAATTTAGGACTAATTTCAAAGTGACCAACAGCAGCTGCATAAGCCAAAAGAAGAGGTAATTGTGCTCTACCGTTGTTTTCAAAACAACCTCCCCCAACACATAAGCTATTTTTTTGCCATGATTTCATTAAAAAAATTCCTAAATGTCTCCTGCCAAAAATTAAGCAAAGAGCAAAAAAAAATCCCATTTAACATAGCTGAAGGGTGCAGGGTTTAAAGTTAGGCAAAAAAACTGCTCTACCACTATCACTAAAGCAAATTACAATGCATTCTGTGCATTTTGTAACTGGGCACTGTAGCACCATAGTGTATTAAAAGTGTCTTAAAAAGATGATTCAATAAAAATTATTCAAGCTGTAAATGAAATTTACTGGAGCTATTAGTAGGTTTTAGATACAGATTTGGATTTTAAATCCAGGTTTGCACCTTTTCTTTCTCAGTAAAAATAACTTAACAAGATTCTTTCAGTTACATATCCTTGGTGTGAGGAATTGCTGTCGAGTCAATGAGTTGATGCAATCAGCTTTTGTTCCTCAGATAGAAAACTTTGAAACAATCTGATTGCATGATCTGGTTTAATTTTTCTGTAAAGTGCCAATTCATAACACGTCATGTGTTATGAATTGGTGCAAAATAAATAAACTGAATTGAATATTTTTTGCTAAAATAATAATAATAATAATAAAATAGTAACACTGCACTGTCCCAAAGATTTGTGTTTTTGGAATCTGATAGCAGACAGGATAGACAGGAGATTGGGAAGTAATGGAGTTACATGTGAAGCCAAGGTCTCATTTCGCCCGCAGGATAAAAATTTAAATCAGCCAACTAAGAATATGTCTATAGGATGCAAATCTGCTTTGCTGTCTAATAACAACTTCTTAGGGATAGCTCTTGTATTTAGATGCAGGTCAATATACCGAGAGCTGTATATTGACCTGAAAAATAATTTAATATATCTCAAATTAAGCTACAGTTTAAATCAAAACTTACACAATGTTGCTTTAATGAACTTAGACAAAAGACTATAATAGGTTAAATGTTGTTTTACCCTGCGTTGGTAAAATGCAAATACTTGCTATAGTGCGTTTGACAGTTATTATGTTCCACAATTCATTTGTGGCAAACTTGTTTATTGAGACATACTGCAGGTCTCCCAAGGATTACAGTCCAGTAAGACATGGAGCGCCAGCTGAAATCTTTTTTTTTCCTGATTGAAGTTCATCACATGTTCATTAGTTACAATGTCCTTCTACTCCTCAAAATGAAATCAACTAAAAGTAAAATACAACCATACATTTATAAATGGATATACAGTTTGCATAAATGGATAAAAGCGGGATCATGTTGAAGAGCTCTGGAAATATTACTGGAAAAATATTAGACTCACATAATGAGTTCATTTCTTCTTACCTCTTCCATGGAACATTATAAATCTGCAATTGCAATATCACAAACAGCATAGATAATATCTGTCAAATCGTTTTCAAATAGTGGAACTTCCAAATGTCTTTTGTATGAATAAAATCCTGCAACTGCATTTGAATTCGTTCTTTTTCTGAATTTATTTAATGAACTAAATTCTCATTAACAATATTACCCTAATCAATCACAGCATGTGCAAAGTCTTTTCCAAAGGACAGATTAATATGACACACAGCACAAACACTTAAACTGTCAGCAAATGCCACATAACATCTGACTCACTGCTGTGAAAATAAGTCAAGCATGTCTTCCTTTCTTTTTTTTTACCTGCACCATTTTCTATCAACTCAGAGCTAGCCTTGTGAAAATTTAATTTCATGGGTGAAGCTAAAAAGGATGGGACATTGGTTTCTGGACAATCAGGATCACGCTGTCTAATCAGTCTGGAAGTGGCACACACATTTATCTCTTTTCTCTAAGAAAGGTTCAAACCATTATCAGCTAATTTAAGGATATGTTTTCTACAGTTACACTTGTTATTTTGTTTGTAATTCTCTGAACTTAACATGAATCTGAATGATTGATTATCTCTTCCCACATTTGACAGGTGTCATCAATGAGACATCCAAAACTAAGTGCATTCTTTTTACTGTAGAATTAAATCATACCTTTTTTACATAATTTCACACAACTACAAACCTCTATGGTTTCTGCATATAGTTTATGACAATGACAAAAATGAAGTAATGCCAGTAATTTAAAGATAAAATTTGAAAAGATGTGAGTTCATTTGTATTTTTTCTCCCTAAGTCAAATCTTTGTAGAAACATCTCTACGTCATTTACAGCTGCAATCCATTAGGGTTTATCTCTGTCCGCTATAACTCCACAACATTTTTTGGCGGTCCTAGATTTGTTTTCTTTAGCTTTTAGGTGGTTTGCTTTGGTTTTGCACTATGCAACATTTGCACAGGTAAACTTTGATAAACATCCCCAACCTACCACAGGATTATTGATGGACACCATTATTTAATTTTCTTTTAGCTATTTGGGGTCAAACATTAATTATTTTTAAGAAAAAAAAAACAACATTCATTTTGATTATAACTCAGAAGGTCTCGTTATTGAATTGTAATTTTATGGTACTGGCTGTGGCTATATTGATATTCATTTATCCTAATATTTACTCCCTATCAAATTACTTTGAATGATTAGTATTAAATTTACAAGCTAATAGTTCAATTTAACTAAACTGAAAATTTAAAGTATTAAAAAAGCTTATATGGACATATTTGGTATATGGTCAAAGTAATCTAATGTAACAGTGTAACACAACCTTGCTTTTCTCAAGCCTCTGCATAAAAGAACAGCAAAGAAACAATACCAGCTCAGTCATCCTAAAGATAAAGATCAATGTGGTGTTAGCCAAAATGTCAGACATTATCAGTATCCAGGATAATTAATTTCTCAATGTCTTCCATTGAAAGGTATTTCCGGGGCTTTGCTTCCACCTCAAAGAGCTTTATATCATCAATCACTTTGTCAAGTGACTAAAAGAGATGCCCCAGCAGGTTAACAAGGTGCAGGATAAACCTATTAGATCATATCTACTGTGCCTTATAACTTTTTATTTATATTTTGGTAATTTTATATATTTGATAATATCACTGCATACGGTACTTTTGTAACATTGACCATGTCAAAGTTGCCTTGTATATATATATATATATATATATATATATATATATATATATATAATATTTC
>JAUZNJ010108567.1:0-20346 GCA_034780135.1 Jordanella pulchra | reverse complement strand
TATGCACAATATAGTGAAAAAGGATTTGCTGCATAAAAGGCATTCATATCAAATGCAGTTTTTGAGCCCTGAGCAAACATTTAAATGTTATCCTTACGTAGAGGGTGGGTCTGATCTGTCCAAGGCGAAGCAATGCGAAAGGTATGTTTTTGGCAATGACAGTGAAGCTAGATTGCCGCCACAACTGCGAAGGACCTGAAGTGAAAATCACAGGAGATAAAAAAAAATGAGTGTTTTTGTGTCTTTTCATGTTGTGTAAAGCAGTTAGGGACCAGATCTGACTGTGACATGTGACTTATGACATATAGCAGTGGAGGTTAACTTTTTTCAATCAAAGTGGAAGATGGATAGAAATAACTTTGACAAAGGATGAAGAAGGGAATGTTCCTAAGTGGTTTGTGGGTGGCTTTAAAAAGAAGCTGTTTTAAATCAGCTTTTGAAGAACTGTTAAATAATTGATCACTGAACGTCCTCCCTTAGCTCCAGCTAAGACACTGGCCAGTCGAGGTCGCTTCTGCCTTGCTCTAGCGCTCTTTACCAAGCAGACCTCTTTGATCTACCACTGCTCTCTTCCAATCTCTCACTGTAATTCCTTGACATCAGAGGACCTGGACCATCCGGGTTCTGGTGCTCTTTCTGTCAGGGTTCATGATCTGATTTCCCTGTCTGAGCTCCAAGACGCCATTCTGCCTTACTTCTGTAGTCAGGGTGATCCGTCCCTAAAACAAGATAGATTCAGGTCCCGGATGGAAGCTAATGGAAAAAAGACTCCTTGACATGGGAGTATCTCTGGAGGACCTGGTGGATCAAGGTACGCTGGCGGCTTCATTTGGCTTTATGAAGTGAATAAAGCACATTCACTATGTAAAATCAACTTGCAGATTCAATGAGATGGTAGAACCTTTTGCCACGTGAACCAATGTGCTTTTTTTAACTGGTATCACCTTTACAGCTTTCATCTGTGCCTCTTTCTTCCTGTATTTCCAACATTGTCACTTCAGAAACTACCCAGACCACATGTTTGCTGTAGATCACACATGTGTTTTGGTCTATTAGTCTTAAACCAGATGTGAACAGGTTGCTATGTGTTTCTAAATGTGCGAAGAAATCCATCTGGTTGGAACAGCAGTGCGAGGAGGTGAGGGGGTATCGGTTTGATAGGGACTTTCAGTGGATGTGTGAAAGAGGGTGTGCGGCGGTTGTGACCCTTGCAACTCTCTCTGACCTGTCCTTTGTCTCTTCTCGCCCTGGTCCCTTCACCCCCCCACCCACCTCTGTGTCCCCTCAACAAAAGGACCTCTCCGAGGAGGTGGTGGGTGAGAGAAAGGGAGGGGGGACTCTTTCATGACTTCTTTGCCATTTTTCTCCCCTTCAAAACCTTGTTCAGTTTTCAGACCCTGCTCCGTCCTCTGGAGTCGTGGGGGCCACCATTTATATCGTTGCCTGGGAATGAAGGCCCTGTGGCCCCTTTTGTTGTGAGGTGGGCTGGGGCAGCAGTGGCTGGGGCAGGAGGGGGGCGAGGGTTGCCCTTTGTTCATCCCAGCAGAGTGAGCTTCAGTTCCCACAGACCTGGGGCATGGCGGGGGGCCGAGGTCTCCGCTGCATGACAGGGATGAGGTAATGTTTACAAATCGCCAGGCCCTCACACTTTTGGCATCTAGTGGTTTAGGGCCAAGATCTTCACGCAAACAAACACTAGAGATTAAGGGTAAGTTTATCCGCAAATTATCTTAACAAAATTAATGGGATTACACTTTTAGGGGAAGAAGAGAGGCAACAAAATCACACAAAAATCCACACCTAATTAACATACAACAATATGCAAGTACTACCATTTAGGGTAATCAGTAATAGCTAACTTTGCTGTAATTACTCAAAGGTTGAGAAGAAAGATTTCATAGATTCTCTAGTTGTTGCTTATAAAGTGTTAATTAGTAAATTCCCCCAATTCTTCGCAACTTTTCAAATTTACCGCAAATTATCCACCTACACGCCCAACCTACCCTGCTTCTTTGGGGCTTGTGAGCCACTTCTTTTTCACCCTGTCATGTCGACCTATTGGAGTTTAACCTAATTAGTACAGAGACATGCTCCACCAGCCATTTAATTAAGAATTCACGACTTTTACAGGATTTTGTTGCTTCTTTGCCAAGTTTTTGGAGCGAATTATAACAGAGTACATCCCTCGTTGCCTCACTGTTTAAAGTTGCAAAGACAGGTTTATTTGCTAGCTCGACAGATTAACTAATGGGTATTAAGTCTTTGCCTTTAAGTAGTTTAAAACTTCTTTTCTGTTTACATTATGCATTTGTTTTGCTTTCTTTTAGAAAAATATGACATTTTGAGAGATTTCTGAAGGCCTAAAACAAGTATTTTTTTGTTTCAATGATATATTAAATTGGTGTACAGAGGAAAGTTAGAGTAGTATTAACTTTATCAAACAAACGCTAATAATATAAAAAGTTAGGCATAGCTGAGCTGTCAAACAGCGGTATTAGAAAAGAGTTTTAATGTAAATTTCACACCAAGTAACATAAAAAAACAGAGAATCAAGCTTAAGAGTAAATGCATGCAAGGAACAAGCCCACATTGTTGTGCTCACCGGTCAAAGGACCAAAGACGGTGCAGAAATCATACATTTAAAGTAGATATTTTCAACAAACATGCATAAAAAAACTGTGTTTTAAAGTTAAAAGAGCAGAATGGAACGCAGAGTTTTGGTCTTGATCTTTAACACGTATGCTCTGACTCACAATTTTGCAAGAATTAACCAGATTCAAGGTAAAAGGTTACAAATCAAAGGGAATCCAACATCTTGACTTTCTGTCAGAGTTGTTAGAGTTGCTGCTTGTAAAAAAACAAAAAAAAACATGTTTCCACATTCTCCGTTGAGCTTTTATTTGCAAATGCTGCCTTTGAGGGAGGGAGAGGATCTAAAATCCTGACCTGCAAATACATTAAACCACTCCCAAATGTACGGATAACATCAACTGTTTGCCCTCGCACACAACGCCACGATGGCGCACACACCGAGAGGCGTAGCCAAGAAAAGGAGAAAAAAAATTGCCGTTATGTTAGAAAGTTGACCTGAAACTGAAACGAGATTAACCCTCCCGATCGCTGGAGCCGCACACAAATCCTCTCAGATTGCAAAAAACATGGGCCAGGCCATGGATAATGATTACAACTCCCTTCATTAGCATCATATCAGTTCTGTGGATTAAACTCAACAATAACAGTCGTTGTTGGAGCTCCTATCAAGCATCTCACACACGAGGGGGGCTGAAGACAATCCTCGGTGTAGGGCAGAAGTCACAGAGCCACAAATTGAGGCAGAATGCAGCCACTAAAAGAGACAATTGGCGTTTCCGTAACGGACGACGCCTTTGTTTTGACATAAATCAAAAATGGAAAGGCGCAACATTTCAGAGACTGACTGCATTTCTCCAAACGAAGAGGCAGATGAGCTTAAGGACAAAAACACGCAGGGGTAGCAGTTGGAGAGAGAGAGAGGCAAAGAAATAAGGAGGGGGGCAACAGGTCGGGCCGTGTCAATAACTCCCATCACAGTTTCAGCTTCTGTAAATCGATCTTTTACAATTTCACCTCATGACATCAAGAAGAAATCACTACAGAGGTGATGGGGGAGGAAAAGAAAATGCACAGTGCTCAAGTGGGGCTAAAGATTGGAATGATGATACAAGAAGAGGAGGAGAGCAGAATATACTGACAACTTAAAGCCTCAACCTCTGACTTATTCGTTTGAAGAAAAGTGTCAGTACCTTTTGCTATAATACCAGTCAAAGATTTTACTGCCTCAACTTTTGTATTGATTGAAAAACGATAAGGCGTGTTTAGATTCTCTACTTATTTGCTCCATGGTGGTGTTTCAATAACAACATACCAAACAAACCTGAGAATGTGAAAATGTAATTAAATATATAATTAAACTAAGTAGCTGGAAGTCGTCAAACACCTGCCTGAACTGGTGATGTCTTTGACATCGCTGTGGAGGCATTTAGGCCATCAATAAAAGGTATTTGTGCATTCATGTCCTGTTCAAAGACCTCCCACAGCAAATAAAATTTGAACTTTGATTAGGCCATTCTGAACTTCTCTTATTCTTGAGCTACTTGGTTGTGGCCTTTCATGGGATCTTCAAATATGTGGCATTTTTTTGCAAAGTAACTAGGTTTCTGGTTCACTCAATTCTAACAGGTGTTTCAGGTCTTGAGCAGCAGTTCAGACACAGACCATTACACCAACACCACCATGTTTAACAGCTCTTTTAAAGTTTGTTTCTTTACAATTAGTATTAGTTAAAGTAATATGAAATGGAACACACCTTCTAAAAGACAGACTTGTTCTTGCCACTCAACAGAATATTTTTCCAGAAGTCTCCTGGATCATCAAGATGTTATTGGGGGAATTGCTTGAATATCCTTTTTTGTTCTTTCTAGTCCCTGGTTGCCTTGGAACTTTTCCCATGGATCCCATTTTTGCTAACTCTCTTCCTTAAGGTATGTCTACAAGAAATGTGATTTTTGCTGCTAAACAATTTAGATGATACCCCAATGTAGAGGGTGGCTCAGGAGATCTGTGAAGCATAGTTCGTGATTATAGCATGTCAAAAGGCTCATCATTGGTGAATCAAGCAAACAAGAGCGCTGCTACACCTACGGAGTACAGCAAAAATTCACAGAAGCTCAAAAACCTGAACTTTTGTGTATTTTTGCATTGCAAAAACCAGTTATGGACTAGTTGTGGCTGTGGTGTAGGATAGAAGGCAAGGATTATTTTCTGTCAAATGGAGGACTGAGAAAATAACATTGACAAATGACAAAAGATGCTTTTTTTTCCAAACTGTTTTTGTAGATTTTATATTTTTAAAATTTTTTTTCATTCCTCTTCCTTAGATTGAGTTTTAGGAATTGTATTCTTTTATTAATATTTCTGGAGAGGGGCATGGCGACACATTTCTATTGGTCGACATGAATGTAGCAAGAAACTGTACATGTATATGAAAAAAAAGCAAAGTTACATTTTTAAATTAATTTTTCTGGCAAATCTTAATTTCTGCATTACATGTTTTTTAATTTTCCATTTTAAAAAGCCACTCTTTTCTCTGAGCAATGACAGCACTCTGTTGCACATGACCTTGAGTCATGTGCAGCAGAGTGCTGCTCTGTGTTTTTAGGCAATATAACCGATATGACACTTGCCTGATCAGACATATTTCTGGTTATCTGATATAGGATTTAAACTAGAGGGATTGAGGCACCCTTGTCTTTACTAGGATCTTCATATCTGCTGGTCCAAAGTGTTTTACTGTCAGATTAAAGATCTAAAACGCTGTCATACAGCACGTATTTCTTCACTACAGTGCTTCTTGCTTTCAGAGGCAATAAACTTGGAAGTTACAGGTCTAGCGCCCCTAGTGACAAAAGTTGAACACTGTCACTTTAAAGAAGCATTACAGAGTTTTCTAATGATATTACCAAAACACAAACTTCAGTACTTTTCTGCCTGTCCTCGTAGCTCGCACTCATACTTGACAAGGTTTTTTATGCTTTCTTTCACCTTATCTTGGATTGTTATTGGTGTCTAAGTTGAGCGGAATGCAGCTTCTTAGTATCCACTAAATTCATCTTTAATATAACGCTTCAATTGTTTGCTAGATTAGACCCATTTAACATGAACGTGTTTGACGTCACATTTGCCGAACAGCGCAGAAACTTCTGACCAAAAGTAAATTCAGCAAAATAGGCTACAGGCTTATAGGTGCCTAACGAGGTGTCAGTCTGCTCAACAAACAATGTTTCAGTCATAAAGGGTCACATTAAAAAGCTATTTTAAAGATATTTTTCATCTAAACCTATGACCATGGTCCTGGTGAATACTTAAAGGATTCAAACATAAAAGAAAGAAGGTCAGAATGTTTATGATTGGATGGATGAATTGTCAGATCTTCATCATAGCTTTTAAAATGTAATTATTTTTTCAATTTTGTTTCTTTTTCTCCACTTTTCTCAACCTAGAAAACACTTATATCCAAACTTGGACTGTTATAAGACAGCATGATGATCACATACACTTTAAAATACACAAAAAAATGTAAAATTAATCAAAATCAGTGTTCCTACAGTTTTAAAATTGGAAAAAAGTTGCATGTTTACGTTTTTTTTCAATCTATGTTCTCCTGACACAATCATCCAATTAAGTCATATATCAGTGTCAGCAGCAGCTTGTTTACCTTCAAGTGGATAAACACAGGATTAGAGTTTTGGTCAGTAACTACCACTGCCTCCCAGGGGACCAGCCTTAAAGCTACGACAGCATGAATGATGTAAAGCTCCACACTGCAGGCTTTGGTGGGCCACAGTTTCTAATAAGCCCGACTTTCTGAGATAATTAAAGTGGTTTATTATTTTTGATAGCACCATGGAGGTCAGCCTGAACCATGAGAATGAGAATAAGCTGTTAATGGGATCTTCATACCACATTCTTCTAAATTGCATTGCCTTCCAGCTGGATGTTGTGTTTGTTAAAGTTTCTGCACAGAAACAAAGTACAGCCTTGCTCGGAATATTCAAATGACTCCTTCTTTTAATGATGCGTTTCAAGATGGAGTCAATATATTACATGCAAGATCAATAAGTTTCACAAACAAGTTGCAAAGGGTAGATTTTATTTGGAATACCTTAAACATATGCTCTTCTATTGAGCTATCTGACCAAAAGGAGAACCGAGCTGGTTTTAAGGAGGTAAAGGGAGACTTTAAAACCCAAGAACTCTGAGCTAACTGTCTGTCATTACTGGTGGTTTTCACATGTATGCACAGTGACAACAGAAACGGCAAGGATTTCTTTCAAGTCTAAGAATACTAGAAAATCAAATATGTCTGGAGAGTGTGGCCTAAACAATGATCAAAATATATTTAGTGGATAAGATGAAATTCTGACATCAAGATAAACAATATAAAAGCCTCAAAAAGAACGGCAGGTATGCCCCCAACAGATCCCTTTATAAACCTATAGAAATTATTTTTGCCACATCTATAATGCTTTTCTAGTTTAAGATTTTATAATTAAAGGTTAAAAAAAAACACATTAGTTATTTTTAGTTGGAACTACGCCCTCAACAGATTAAATCTACATCTAACCAGGTGATTATCTCTCCCTACTCATATTTCACAGTTGATCATTTTTCTGTCGCAATTTCTTTGCATCCCATAATGCCACAGAAAGGCTCCCTGATGGAGACGACAAGCTTGCCCTCTCCTCTACAGCTCTTTTAATTCCTCAAACCCTAAAACATGAGACATTTACAGGGACGGCTTTGACCGAGTACAGGTTATCCAAAACTGCAGATGCAGCCACAAACTCCGTGTCTGTGGTGAACGCCATCACTCTAGTTGCCAATGTGTTGCAAACTCTGTAATCGTAGGCTGTAACATATAGGGAAATACAGTAAAAGTCATACAACTGTTTCTGAATAAAATGGAACGATCAAGCATGGTGGTGGAAGTATCATAATGTTGGGCTGTTTTGCTGTTAAGTATGGAGTTCTAACAATGGATTTAAATACTTTGCTTAAAAAGGGAAGTCCAAACATTGCCTTTAGTCAATCTGCTCATTAGCAAAAGGAACACCTCTGGTCATTTGCAAATCCAAAGCATTAAGTTTTCAGTTAACATAACTCAAGTCTGACCCTTAAAACCACCAGATTATGGGTTATTATTACAGCTTCATCTCAGAGTCAACAGGCGTCAGTTAGAAAAAGGCCAACATGTTTTTAAAATGACCACAAAAAGTCTATATGGAATCGTTAAAGTTAAAAAATTGCATCTAGTCTTCTGGAAAAAGATTATTTTGATAGATTAGACCAATATAGAAATATTTCACGCTGATGGCCAGCAAAATGTTTGTTGAAAACTGAGCTTATACAGTATTCAATTCAATTCAGTTTATTTATTTAGAGCCAATTCACAGCACATGTCATCTCAAGGCACTTTACAAAGACAATTCAATCAAATCACACAGTCAAATTAGTTTCTATCTTAGGAAAACCAGCTGATTGCGTTGACTCATTAATTCAACAGCAATTCCTCACACCAAGAATGCATGTAGTGACAGTGGAGAGGAAAAACTCCCTTTTAACAGGAAGAAACCTCCAGGGGTTCAAGAAGACAGAAGCAGGCGTACAGAAAGAACGTCCAGGAAAGACACAGCCAGGTAGACAAGCTCACAGTCACAGTAAGAGAAACAGGACTACACTGAAAAACAGGCCAAGCTCCAATAACTATAAACCAAGGTGTTGATAAGAGTAGTCCAGCCGGCATTTCTCTCAGGACATTTCTATCGGGAACTTGTCGCACCAGTTGCCAAATAAGGGGGGTGGGGGGTGGGGGGGTGGAATGATGATGTGGGCTGGTCGTATCAGTCAGGTGTGAGCCCAGCCGTCTGAAAGCTGAATCTTTGGATGTTAAAAGGCCAATGATCATAAAACATGGCTGCAGATCTATAGCAGCCTGGCTGAAAGAGCTCTTCAGATATTAATATGAAACTAAAGAAAACATAAAGTCCTACAGGAGGGTTAAAACCTTAGAAATGAAAGACAGTGTACTATTTGTAAGCATTTATAGTTTGATATAAAAATAAGTAAAGGTAAGTGGCCTAGAGAAGCTTAAAGAAGCTTCAATTAAACAACCACATCTAGAGAAAACAGGCCAAGTTCCTCTCTCTGTTTCCTCGCAAAGCCTTGTCAAAACACAGGCGTGAAATCCTCCTGCGGCTTGGTCCCCCCCGCGCTGCGCTGCTAATAAGCCCGACACACTCGCAGTTACACAGGGACAATTGTGGCAATTTCCTCTTTCCCTTAATCATCTTTTGGTTTTTTATGATAAGAATGTAACTAACTGCAGAGGTGAAGTTACATTCTAATAAAGTCAGACAGTTAATAATGTAATCTTAAATTACACAGTAATTACCGCCTCTCAGTCACCAAGGGGATGCTCTGTAATTCAATCACCGGCCGCTGTGATACTGTACAACACCAAAAAAAAAAAAAGACCTGTGTTATCAAGGCTATTTTACTGTGGAAATGAATAGCCCTACCCACCACTGCTCCCGCTTGGAGTAATTAGACAGCATAGTCTTCAGCTCCACACAGGCTCAGCTATCGGCAGCGAGGCCGTATCCATCTCGGGCTTCAGACCCTGCAGAGGGAAAAGCATCTGCGAAGATCTCTTTTGCGCTCAGTGGCTCCAGATGTAAATATTTACAAACCTGTGGATATTAGTCTTCTGCGTGAATAAAAGGTGTGTGGGAATTCAAACCTCCTCGGCCGTTCATTCATGCGGGGTGCGCTTTACATGCCTCCAAACCCCCCCCCACCACAATTTTTGTCATTTATAAGAAGCTGATTCCTTTAGAGACTCAGCCTGCTGGATATTACCAGGAAGGGGAAAAAACATTATGCCCTCTCAATATGTTTTTCTTTTTTCTTTTTTCCTACAAAATTAGATTTACGAAGTGGGAACTTCATTTGGAAAGCTTGGCTCTAACTCTGTGAGTAAAGGTGGAGGAACCTTTGAAGGAAATCCATACACTACTGCTGAGTCAGCCCGTCTTTTCTTTTTGTTCTTCCTCTACCCACCTGGTTTGTCTTACCTTTAAACCAGCTGAACAGGCTCAAAGTAAGGCAGAACAAGTTTCAATAGGCACACTCTGCGCTTGAACACCTAGACCCTTATACCCCACCCCCTGCAGGGTAGGCCCTTCTAAAGAAGAGATGGATGAAGTGGATGACAGGTTTTAGCAGACGGGCCAGGTGCAAGGGCAACTCGACAAAAAAGTGTTGACTGTAGCGGGGGGCTTTCAATTTATTGTGGATAGAATTGGAGAAGATGAGATTTAGACAGAGTTTATGATCCCTTCCTCACCAACACCACCGCCGCAAATGGTCTCGTCTTGGAACATAAAAACAAATAGATTTTCATGTCAAGCTGTCAGCAAGTCGACAAGAGTATACACAACTCAACCCCAACCCTCGAACACATCTGTGCATGGGTAGTCACGCCGGCGGGAAGCCCCAAGTTCACGAGACGAACAGTTAGTGGAGGCATGATAGAGTCGACACAGCTGCTCTCATCCTCCTTGCCGACGGCACAAACGCGCCGGCGTGGTGTCGTCTGATCAGATGGACGGCGAAGGGAAAAGAGGGTGACCTGCCGAGGAGGCGTGCAGGTGAGGTGACGGATGGAATTGCGTGCATGTAGCAGATGAGACGTGTCTGAGGTGGATGTGTGGATAATTTGAAGATTTGATTTCCACACCATGACTGGATAAGATGAACAAACAGCATGGATTCCACAAAATCATTTGAAGCATCAAGTGGAAAGATTTGATCATCATTATTTTTTTATTTGTGTAGCATAATGTGGAGGTTGGAATCCTAAACAAACGGAAACCTGCTATACCTTATGTTTGTGTCTCAAAAATGTCAGATTTATGATGCTAAGTTAAAAGAATTTGTCTTTTAACCCTTTTTTTTTGTTTTTTTTATCCATTCATCTCTCTGTTGTCGAAACCTACCTAAACTTACAGTGTTATTTTGGTGAAATAACACCTTAAAGAAAAATTAGCTTTATCAGAAATCGATAACAGTTTAGAGAACTGATTCTTGATAACACGTGCCATCTTGCTCCTAGCTAAGAAAAGTTGTGTGTATCTCCTGCTTGAACCAAGTTTCATCGCTGCTTTCATTTTTGTGGTCATCATCAAGCAAATTAATAAAAGATCTCCTGTTTAGCACTTCGCTAATTAGCCTGTTGCTAAGAAAGTTTTAAGCTAGCCTAAAAGCTATGTGATCATTTAAACTGGCCTTACCCTTAATAGGCTGTACAAGTTATTTCAATGTGCAGAACTACTTTTACTTTCTTTATTATTTTGGACAATTTTCTGACTTTTAGTGCTGTTTTTTTTTTTTTTTACCAAAGTAATTTTCTGTGGAAGTATTTCTGCTTTTAGTTATTTTTCTTTTAACTCCACAGACCTCTGTCAGTTAGTGACTGACACTTCAGCCATGATTAAAACCCTTTAGATCGGCTTTGGTGTGTCAAACTGCAGCTCTCGAATCACATCAGGTTTTTATAGTGTGTCAACATGTCAAACTAATAGCTTTAACAGGATTGGCTCTCTGTCTTGATGAAAATCGCTTGTTTTATGACCTGTGTTTCCATTCTACTCCCTGGTGCTGAAGCTGCGAAAGCCCCCCCCCCCAAAAACCTCCATGTCTACCTCACCGCCAGAAAGACACGCGTGCCTGCCGTAAAGCATCGGAATCGATTTCTTTTAAAAACCTGTTCCTCACCGTCTTATTGGGTGGTTTTAGAGATATATGATGCACCTTCAGCTTCAAAGCAGGAAAAATTGCTGGCCAGCAGAAGGCCCATTTGTCCGGCTTGATGATGCGGTGGGTCTGTCAGCATTATTAGTGGGAAGAAAAAAATAAAAAGGGTGGGGGTCAGCTAGAGGAAAACCTCCCCAATGCACCGCTGAGTGCCTACCCCACCGTGCAGCTCGGCCATAGCTTAGCTCAGGGGGCATAAATCAAGATAATTCTCTGCACGCCATGAACTTTGACCTCGCCACAATTCACACCAACATTAGACACCTAGAGAGAGAAAGATGGCGGGGGGGGGAGGCCTGACGTAACACCAAAAAAAGGTGCCTATATGTGTTTTTATGCGTGCGGCCGTTGCAATTAGTCACCGCCGTCCAGATTGAGGCGGTCGTCTCGTCTAAGCGCTCTGTCTTTATGAGCCATTAATCTTCGACTTGGACCATTTTCATTACCGCCAAGCCACGCTTTGGAGCCACCAGCTGCATGATACCGCATAGTGGAAATTAATAACCCAACCACCCATCCCTGCCACACAGCCGCCCCACCCTACCACCCAATGCATGGTGGGAGACAGATTTGAAACCCAGGTCTCTCTTTTTTTAACCACAGATGCTCTTTCTTCTCATCTTTAGCCGTCGTTGATTTCCTGATGTAAGACAAACAACTCATCTAGAGCATTTAAAATTCCCTCCGTGCCATGATGCTAGGATGTAGCCTCAAGCGAGGAGCAATGAAGAGAAAGAGAGGCTGGTGACAGGGAAGGAGAGAAAGCAAAGTGAGGTTGAGAGGTAGAGGGTTTATCATTTTTTTACAGAGTGGAAAATGACTCACATGGTCCTTTTAATAGCCTCTAGGTTCCCTGTAAGAAACAGAGAGCATGGAAAGGAATTAGACAGAATTAAAATAAATTATATAAATCGCAGTACAAAAGTCTTAAGTAGTTCTTGTCTTGGATTACAATCTTTTTCTAATCTGTCAAAGTCTTGGTCAGTAGTTCTTTGTGCCTTGTGATGGTTGTAAGACTAATTTCTTTGGTTTTTGGCTTCTTTTAACAAAGATTGTCGAGCTTCAAAAGTTTTATTTTAGAATTTAAAACTTTTTGACTACCTGTGAAGATTCTTAACTTAAAAAATAAACTGACAAAGTTAAAAAAAAACTGCAATTCTTTGCTGAAACATGACAATTAAAAAACTACTAAACTAACTTTCGGTTTAGTTATCTTAAAGCTATCCTAAAGTTATTTTAACACAAAGCTAGATTTAGTGCTCAAGCTCGTCTTGATTTAACGTATTTTGCAGTAAATTTTGTTTGGTTGGGGGGGGATGCAAAAGTGTTTTTGGGACCAAAATTTACTGGTCATTCCAAGGACTTCCAAAAGAGAAATGGGAGGTAGATTTTCAGGCTCCTCTCCCATGAAATTATTTTCATCTTTAGTCCATGAGGCAGGCACTCTGTCTGTCTTTAAGCCTTAAAATTTGACAATTTTTATAAAGTTTACAGTTAGTTTCCATCTCTGTAGTTCTACTGTTAGAGGCTTAGACTGGAGGAGGACTTAGTGACAACTTTCCCTCACTTTACTAGATTCACCTACTTCTCTCCAGCTTAGCATTATTTTCTGTTATTTCATCTTTCGATACTCTGCTTTCTTTCTTGAATTGAAATATACCTTCAGCCCCAACAGTTAGCTTTGACACTTTTGACTTCATTTTTGCTACCAATAACTTAAAGTTCTCCTTCTTCATCTTGATACACTTATCTTTCATTTAAAACTATCTCTCTCCTAGACAAAGCCTCAAAGCTCATCTTATCTTGTTTCTCTCCCAAAGGAAACCACTAAAAGGATCCCACAACCATGAATTTTCACACAGAAAGAAGTCCCAGATCAGTGCTTCTGTATTTTTGTTTTTTGCATCATCTCAAACCACTTGCCGGTTGTGGCCGATGACTGCTCGCATTGAGCCAGGTTCTGGTTCCACTGTACCCTTCTTCCTGTTAAAGTGTCTTCCTTTCAGGACAAGGGATTTGTGTGCCCTTTTCAGAAAAGAGTTTCCAACTCTTTCTTACAGTAATGAAATACAAATTGTAGCTCAGAAAATAAGATCCTGGAAACAAGCTGCTGAACTTTCCTGCCTTTGTAGACTGGTTATTTTTTTTTAAAAGGCAAAAAAACTTGGAATTACATTTTTTCTACATTGTAGAACTTTTTTTTCCATTTTTGTTCAAACATCTGATCGGGGCATCTCCATCTCAATATGGAGGTGTTCCCACACCATCCATTGGAAAAACTGCAGGGTAGATACAGAACTGAAGCAACTGTACACCCATAGCCAAGGAATACCAGTGGAGTCTTTTGAGGAATAGAGGGTGCCCTTGAACCAAAGGGTCTACATGCTGGTCCAATGGTTGGCTCTTGTCTGACCAATCAGGACACAAAAAAACACTAAACCCTAATTGTCAGGGTACCTGGCTAGCACTCCTATTAAAAAAATGAGAATGTAAACTCAAAAACAAAATGGGAAAATCCTGAAAATCAAATATAAGTTTGATTGGTAGTTCTAAATTGCCAATAGATTCGAATGTGAGAGCATAGTTGCATGTTACTCCAAGATGGACTGGGAAACTTTCCTGGGTCTACCCTGCCTTACACTTAAAGACTCCTGGGGATAGACACTGGCCACCTGTGACCCTTACAGACAAGGGGTAGAAGATGGTTAGATGTTTACCCTGAAAACTGTCTTACAATACCATTCTGACAATTTTATACACAATCATCTATACGTATATAAAGAATCAAATTCCCTAACAGGTGTACAGTCTACAAATATGTAGGGATTTTCCATCAGGACCTGATACCTCTTTGACCCAGTTGAAATAAGCTGAGGATGAGCATGAGTAACTTTCAGAGAACTAATTTTTATTTTTTTTAGGAATAAAACATCTCCCTTAGTTCTCAACTTACATACATACTCATTTTTTTAAGCAAAAAACTTACTATTTACTGTAATGGCCAAACAAGTGATTAATCAAATTCATTTTTGAACAAAAAGAAAACATTGTTCTCTAAATAGGGATAGTGTGTGGCTTTACCAACATGCCTACGGAAACAACACCATCGTGCAGTAAATCAAGCAACGAAACCCAAATGACAAGACGGCAGATGGTTGTTTCAACAAAATGAAAGGATTGAGACACACTGAAGTAACCATGGCTGAAGACTTCAGAGGTCACTTCTCTATTTCTTCTTATGAAACATTCATCATAAGCCTTGACATGTATCTGCGGCAGGAATGGCCGATGAGCTCAAGCAAGAAAGAGCGCGAAAAGTTGGATGTCATATTTTTCGATTGTGGCTTGCCATCGGTGAAGAACCTCTCTCATTTCCTGTTTTAGGACTCCACTGCAAATGTTGGCAACACACAAAGGAGGCTTTACGATAAGAATCCCTGCTGGTCATCAATCACCTTTAGACAAACAATACATCCAAAAGCTAACCGCCAAGAATTTTCTTGAGGAAAGTTTGTACATTTTGGATCCGTCTGCACTCATCCTTGCATACTACGCAGACCTTTTTATATGTCTTGTGATGAAGGTAAACTTTTCTGGAAAATAAGTATTCAGTCAATAGAATACAAGATTTGACTCTGGTCTTATAAATATTTAGCATCCCTTTAAAAGCAGTCAGTACAAGCATTTCTTCGGGGCTCTGCAATATAAAATAAGCAGTGTGAGTGGACCCCAGTGACCATGTACCTTGCTGGCTTCTGTAAAAGGGGAAGTAATACTGGCTGTTCTGACCATCTTCTGTATTTAACCTGAGTGTGTAGATGGAAAGTAGAAATCCCTTAATTCAGTGTTGTTTTATTCATACAGGGCAAAGAAAAACATACAGAGTAACATAAAACATTACTTGTATAAATTGTACAACGATATAAAAGGGTTTTTCCCAAAAATTGATGATGCAGATAAATAATAGCTTTTGTATTGTTTGGTTTTTAACAATTTTTTGTTCAGAGTAATCACAAACACTGACAGGAGAAAATAAATTGCCCTTTTTTCCCTCCTGGACTGTGACAGCTTATAATTATTTTGTCTCTTTAATGTCCGGTGCCTTCCCTGGACAACAGGCTCATAAACCAACAAGATAGATGAGGCGTTTTCTGCTGTCTTCTGTTAATGATCTCACAGAGTTTTGGCAATGACATCATAGTAGACCTTCTGCGGTCATCAATCAGTCCAATCTGGAAGCTGTTATCCAACATGTTGGCAAGGAATCGACCCAGGACTGTCTTCAAGCTTCATGTGGGTGGGTGGTAAAAAGGGGAGAGGGCAGGGTTGTGTTGGATTTACTTGCCCGTAAAGTTCAGAGTACCTTCGGGCGGATTTGAACTGATGACCTTGCGGGTGTTAGTTCTCAGAGATTCTCCTATGCGATTGGCCCAGGGTTCTGGGGCCTGGCCTATGCAGCTAGTCAATCTACAGGGACCAGACTAGCGCTAAGGTCTGGCCTCCTCATCTTCAACAGTCCACCCCTGCAGGCTATGAACAACCAGCTGCAAGTGGAGGAAGATGGAGCAAAGGAGAGCAAAGCTGTTTTTCTCTTGCTCTCCGGGCTTGCTCTGGCACAGAGAGGCTTCAGGGAAGGTGTTTGTGCTTCAGAGTGGCTTCAGTGAGGGACCTATTGTTCTCCTCCCAAAGGCTCTCAAATCAATACTTCATCTCTCTGTATCTTTCAGCAAAAAAAAAAAAAAAAACGCGCCACAGAGGAAAAAGGCCCATCGACTTCACAGGGCTCGCTTTCATGATTCACGCGACTGAAGAAGAGAAAGAGGGAAGAGAAAGTGGCAAGAAGGGGGGCTTGGGGGGACTGCGGGGGCCGGTGCTATAAAGACACTAGAAAAAGGAGGTGACCTCTGGGTCATCGCTCTACTTAGCACCACACACAGTCGTCCTATCTATAGCCGGAGAGCTCAGGACGACTGATCTTATTGTCTTAGAGGAAGAAAATGTGGCTGACCCAAGGAGGCGTTGATACTGTCACGCTAATTATAGCTCATGTGTTCTAAAACATGGAGTTTATCTATCTTGTGCATCAAAATGCTGTCACAGACATGTCTTCTGAACCAATAAGCTTGTTTTGGATCAATTTAGATTTACTCAAAAATTGAAGAAACCTGTTTGATATTTGATACTTAAACTCATCTGCAGCTGCTTTTTTCTTTCTGTTCTGAGTATTTGGTCAGTTTTTTTAAAGGTTTTTTGATGTCAACAACTCTGATTTCTGCTTCTACCTCTTGTAGCATTTCATAATGGACATAATTTGTACACAAACCTTGTCTTGTTTCCTCAAAGATTCAAGGTGAATGTGAAATTTCTGAAGCATAATGTACATTTCGTCACCACATCCTCTCTTGTTTTCACCGTGCTACCGTAGATTACATCTTCCGAAAACATGAAAAGGAAATGTAATTCTGCTTTCCACGGGAGGCGGGGGGGAGCATTTTTATGGCTTCTTCTACACAGGTGTCTTGGCGTGAGCACGACAGATACAGACAGAATAGGAGCCTAAGATGTCTTAATGGAGTTATGCAAATGCAGGAGGCCCCATAATCCCGCAGCTAAGTATTACGCCGGAGACGCGGACCTTACAGCTGTGTACAACGGGGGGATCCACGCTACACATTTCCTCTCTGCTTGTACATAGAAAGCTTTGATACAGCTATACGTCTCAATCCAAGCGGTGCGAAATACGTCCTCCTCCCTCCGCCACCACCACTTCATTCGGTCTCCTTATGTTACCTGCCTGCCTCTTCCATCAACAGACGTCTTTCCCTGCCAATAAAACTTATGATTTCTAGTCGCTGGCAAACGTCCAGATTGTATTCAAAACCCATTTTCCAGCACATGTGAAGATATGTATTTGGCATGTCACTATTTATAACGCTGCCTACGTGGGTGTTTGTTTACATGTTTATGGGTTATGCCGTATGATTTTGTTCTCTTGAGAGCAGGGGTTTCCTACGCTCGGTTGCTTCCTAGGCTTTAAAATTTATGTGCAGGTTTTGCTTTTATTGTGCTTGGTGGTTCTGTGCTGAATGTGTATGTGTGTTCCAGTGCAAATGCAATGCATTTTACAATTAACTGCAATCCTTTGCACGTTTTTTTTTTGTTTTTTGGGTTTTTTGTTTTTTATTTGTTTTGCTTTGGCGTACGAGTCTACCGACCTACAGAGTTTTCTCCACTGGGGGAGTGACCTCAAGTTCATGGGGATAAAAAAGAAAGGAAGGAAGAGATACAATTCCTCCCCTCTTTCGGTGACTCACACCCACAGCATGAGTGCAGGCCTCTACCCACAACCCCCTGCTGCTTGTTTAGAACAACAACAGTGGGATCTGAGAGGAGCTGGCAAGAAGAGAGGATAGCTTTAGACAAAAAGGAAAGAAATGGAGCTGGAATTTGTGTTTTTTATTGTTTTGAAATTAAATTGATTAAAAATTTTATTGAAAAGTATTTCTACAAGTATATGCTACATGAATGAATATATTCTAATGTGAAATGGATTTGCATTTGGCTTCTACTTATTTTAATATCCTTTAAATTAAATCCAGCACAACCAATCCAATTTTTCGCAGCAACACCTCCATCATCACCATACGTTTGGAGAAAATATTTTGGTAAACGAAACAGAAGGTCTGCATCTTGTTACATCTGGGTTGAAGCTAATATCATACCTACTTTTAAAGGGATCCACAATTAGTTTAACATGTTGTCCCAAATATGTTGTAATGTTCCAAAAACCTAAACTTAACGAAAAGAATGTTGTTTGTGATACATAAAATCTCATATTATATACCTACAGAGTAAAAAATAGAAGGCTAACATTACCAGAGATGTTTTTGACTCGTGTAAAGTTAGATAATGGCACACTGCATCGTTGCCTCAGAGTTTTCATTAGCAGATATCTGCAGATGTGATCAGCTTGTGATCGACTGTTTACTATTTTAGCTTGAGCTAACACCATTAGAAAAAGGTAACATTAAATCAAAATCAAGCAGGATGAGAAACATGAATTGTGAAATCACAAACTCAACAGAAACAACTGTATTTTGATAAGAATTTGATTTATGGGTGAACTCTGCTAGTTGAGAAAAAAAAACAAGAAAGTGATATGTCATAGCTGCCCCTGCTGCTGTGGTGGTCAAAAGGCTTGTGCCACTTTACCTAGTCAGCTTGAAGAAGTTTACTAAATGTCCGTCTCCTGTTTCTGCTAGCATCAGCTAGCAGAAACAGGACAAAGACCAGCTTCTTGAGGCTGACTGTCTCATATTCCTTTGTTTGATCCTCCTCATGTTCATTACCGCATGTGGTTCTACAGTCTCATAAATTTGAACACACTTTGGGTTAAACTGAAAAAGCTTATATGCGGCACAGGACCTAGCATACATAATTTACCCAGAATTTATTACAGCACAAAAAATGATGACATCTGTTTTCAAAATATTTCATCCAACTTAAAAAAAACTAATCAGCTTGCACTATTTTTATCTTTGCCAAGCTTAGTTCGTGTGTGTGTTTGTTTATCTGTCTGTCCGTGTCTGTACGGGATAATGTGAAAAGTTATGAACAGAATGTAATGAAATTTTTACCAAACGTGCACTTCAGTCCAAGTAACAATCCATTAAATTTTGGTGATGATCTACATCATAATCCACATCCAGGAAATTTTTAAGGGATTGTTTTAACATTATTTGGCGGAACAAGCAGTTCCCCCCTAAACCAGAGGGTGGCAGCAGTGATAATGACAGCTTCAGCATCGGACTCAAAAAAGTCCAGAAGTATAGGTGAGCCATGCCTCGCTCAAAATGTCTTGATTTGCTGATCAAAGAAGAAAGCAGAGTGCAGAGTAAATGTAGAAGGCGAGAGCAAAACAAACACCAGAGGCTGCTGTAATGACCAAGATCCTGTGTGAGTTTTAGCTGTAGGTGTAAGAGACATTATTGATCAAAATTTAGTTTGACAGAAGTCTGTTCTCTTACAATGCTTTTCTAGTCTTAGTGTTTTATTTATGTTAAAAATAATTGTTACACTGGATCCCTTTAGGCATGGTGTGTGATGGTCTTAGGCTGCTTTGCTGCCACATCTAAAAGAACATAAAAGCAAGCGAGACCAAGTCCAATTGTTAAAACAAAAACTCTGAGATGTTTTTTCTTAACCTTTAACAGGCCACTCATACTAGAAACCCCTCTTGCAGACAATTCTAGCTACAATGGTGTGCCTAAATTTGTTGAAGACTCATTGCCATTTATTACATATGACTAATGGCTCTGCCGCCAAAGATGGTTGAGCCAATTATGAGTACAAGATTACTTTTTCACATAGTGCCACTGTTCCTGAATCTGCAGGCAGAGGTACTTCAATAAAAGCAATAGAAAGAAAGTCAAAGCACCGAAAATAAGAAACATCACACAAAACTGACATCAACTGTTGACACTCCGACCAACACGCCACCAATCTCATTAAGATGTATTAAAGGATGTCTAATGGAAATTGATCAGTCATTAAGATCATTTTGGGTTAATCCAATTAATCAATGCCTGCTGATTGAGGAAGGTGGCAAAACTGGAAGGGCTAAAGATTTCTCTCAGCGTTGGGCGGTCCTGACGCTCCCCAGCGAACCTCATTGACAGCTTGGCTGTCAGCTGCTGTTAGGGGGGATGTTTTCAAACCGGCGTGTCACCTTCAAGTCTGCATAGTGAGGGCTAAAAGTTAAATTAAAATAAAAAGCTCTGCTTTTTTAAAGGGCACATAAGAACATCTTGTTGATTTGATCTAATTTAGGGAAAATTATGCTAATTCTCATCTGTTTTTGTCATGGTGGGTTTAAGAGCTCTAACCCACATGCAGAACACCACACGGACTACGGGAAAAAGTTCAACAGTTTAT
>JAUZNJ010108556.1:0-20347 GCA_034780135.1 Jordanella pulchra | reverse complement strand
AACTAACTCACCAGCGGTTTCCGGGTCTGATTCTGCATGTGGGTCAGAAGACTTCCCTCCACTATGACAGAATCATCATCAATTAATTTCTCACCACATATTATTTGGTGAGTAAACCAAGAAAAAGCACTAATGTTTTCTCTGATTTAATTAAAGCACTTTTTCATTATGTCTCATACAAGGCTTGATCTTTTTCTGCCCACTTAAAAAGCATTTACCTAATTATTGTCTTATACATAAAATACAGAAAAAACCTTTAAAACTGTTGGTTGTAACATGAACACGTGCAATTCTAAATATTGGTTTGGTGACACGTTTGCAAGATCCTTCATGCTTTTTTTTCACTATCTGGTTTCAATGACCACCCTTCAAAGAAAACAATAATATTTCTTATTTTCTTGTTTTCAGACACAGAGACCTCTTATCCATTCTTTAGATGATGCTAAAACCATTGAAGCTCTTGTTTTGTTTTGAATAAAAAGATGCAGAGCCATCCTACACAATGATGATGTAACAGAATATTTCCATGAATCTGCCTTACACTGTATGTTCATCCTGAGCTAAGCTGAATACCACACTCTTGAACTCTATCTTCTGAACCTCACTGCTGCAACATTATTTAAAAGGTTCATTAGATTTTAGAGGAAAATATAATAGGATGCAACTGGTCTAATTCTATGCATGCAAATAATGGCTTTAACTCAGTTTCATGGATCATTTCTTTATGCAGGCTTAAAAATTAAATGGCTTTATGTATATGCAACAAGAAAATGCATCCTAAAGACTATCCTATCGCTGATCTTACTCAGTTGTTCCTCACACAATTGGTATTAATGTTTACTTCAAATAATGTCGAAGGAAATTATACTACTTAAGAATATTATTTTTTACACTAGAAACAGGGGTGCAGAGGCATTCCAAAGCAGGTTTCTCAGGCTGTTTTGCCAATAAATGGAGCACATTGCACTTTGAGTCCCCATGATAATTTGTTGAGTTACAAACACACTCTCTGTAAGGGTTTCGTAATCCATTAACTTTTCATGTAGAGTGAGATTCTGTGTACATCCACATGGATTTTATAGTACTGCAAATTAACTTCTTTCTCCTTGGGTCCCTCTTCAGCCCTGTTGCTCCTTCTCTGCCTCAGAGGAGCTTTGTTGTTCCACATGTTTAAAAGAAATACTGCTCGATGGACTGCTTTCTGTGTCAAAAATGAAAACTTTGTACCCTACACATCACAGTTACATGTAGTATTAAATGTTCGTTGTACTTGACAGAAACTGCCAAAACTAAGCAAACATGAAAAGTTGCTCTAACTGCTGTCTTATTTTAAACTTGTTCTCCTTGTTTGGCAATTTCTGTAAGGAAATTGTGATAAAAATGGTGATCAGGATTATACTTCACTGCTCAGTCATTATAAATATTTGGCATTTCCAAGTTAGTGAATCATCAATTGTTGCGATAGAGTGTCTGCATAGTGTAGCATCTGTTCATTTCCTTCTCATTTGAGCCAGTTTCTGGCTGATAAAGTATCTGCAGTATTTTGTAATGTCTTTAAGTAATGCAAAGCTCAAGGTCACTGAAGTTTTTAACATGAACAAAACATCATGTAAGTTATATCAGGAAAAAGATTATATAATAATAATGGTATAGTATTACTTTTGTAACTATAATGCAAGTCAGTTACTTTAGACCTAGAAAAACTGTTTTCTATTGCACCCTTATATAATATGCACAAATAATTAAATTCTAATCAAGGACCTCTTAAAGAACATAATTAAATGATTTCATTGCAATAATATACACAGAGTATTGGTTCATGCTGCTAGATAAATTAATCCGGATGTTCCAAACACTCCCATGGCTGCAGTTATTTTAGGTATGGTGTAAAGAAACCTGACTAGCTTAAACAATGACCTAACCTCAAAGATCAAGAAAAAATTAGGAGATTAATTAGTGACGACGTTTTGATTCTGGTTTTCTCAACTATAAAAAGTTGGTCTTTCAGTTTAATGCGTTAATTACAAAGCGTAGTAAAAAATAATCGTGTTTGGTGGTAGTAATGCACCTAAAACTATTTGCCAACAAAAGAAGAAGAAGAAATTAATGGTAGATTTTACTTAAAAACGAATGTAGACAGGACTTTCAATCACAGCAAGGTCATTTGTTATTATTGTAAAAAAGAATTACTTTATCACTGTATCTGCTGCAGCTTGACAAATCATTTAAACACAAAACATGTCAGGAGAACTTATGTGATTATAGCTGCTAGTGCTACTGTGAGCACACCTCACCAACCCACGCTTGTCAAATGAGGTAAATGAATGAGCACAATGACCACAGGAAGACTGATTAGCCATGTGCTGCTGGGGAACCTTGACCCTCATTCTGCAAGGTTATCTCATTTCTTTACCTCAACACACCTGATTCTAATCAATACGTCATCGTACAGAACTTCATAGGCTATATAGAAGCATGGTTCCATGAATAACTTAAAGAAGAACTTAAAGAAGCCCTGGAAGAACATTGTTATCCATGACTGCTTTAACAGATATTAATTAAAAAGCAATTAATTTGATTATTACAAATCTTGTAAAATCTGTAAGATCTTGTAATCTAATTATTTTTAATCACCTGACAGCCCTAATAAAAAGTAAATCTAAACTTTGTAGAAGATATTCACGGAAAACTTAAAGTTACCATGGATAAATGGTAACTTTCTTGTAGTGTTTCCATCAACAAATTGAAATTAGTGTATTTGAAGTTCATGTACACGTAAAAGTAGACTGACAAATACTTTCGGAAATACTGTGTATAGCTCAGCTATGGTAATATCAAAGGCAAATATACCTCTGATGATAATTTTTTCTTGTAAAAATGCTGGCAACCATTATAGTGGTACATGTTCAAATAAAGATGCTTGTTAAGCTCTGATGAGTTGTATAATGCCCCACATTTATACTATAGTAAAGACTGGTGCATTTCTCAATGCATTACCCAGATTGTATTATGCACTATTTTACCTGTGCCTAGGTTGTTAGCTTTAAGATTGAAAATCTTCTTTGTTGGCAGATTGCTGAGTAGGGACACTGTTGTTTTTGGAATTACTTCAAATTTTATTGGGGCCGCTTTAAAGCAACAAACTTTGTTTTACTGCTCTTTTATAGCCTGTTTGTTTTCTTTTCTTCTTGTGGCTTTTATGGTGACTCCAATTATGAAATTAAACATTTTTAAGAACCCCTTTGATGTCTTTATCGTCATGTGCACATTCTCTCAGTTCACCAGTGAAGTTTTGTGCCAACTCCCAGCTTGTGATTTAGTAGGTGGTGAAAAACCAAAAATAAATATTGATCTATATCAGGGGTGTCAAACTGGTTCCAGAAAGGGCTGTGTGGCTGCTGGCTTTCTTTCCACCCAAGCAGTAGCACACCAGACTATAGTTATCTCATTAAGTCACCAGGTTAAGGCTGAATGAGACTTGATGAGATGAATGAAGTCTGGTGTGCTACTGCTTGGTTGGAAAGAAAGCCAGCAGCCACACGGCCCTTTCTGGAACTAGTTTGACACCCCTGATCTATATGCATTAGTTTTTGTATTCAGTATGGAAACATCTGATCTGTTCAGAGTATGCTGCACAGTCCAGCTTGGCCAGACTGTTTTCACTAACCTTTTAGGGGAGCCAGCTGTTCTGTTAACGTTTGGAAAATCCAATTTTTGAAAAACAGGAAGGATCATGAACAAGAAAAGCTAGTGGTCAGAAATACCCATGAATTACCCAACAATGACTGAATTACAGAACAGATCCTACAAACAAGAAATAAAATTGCACATAGATATACTTTTTTGACTTATAAGGTGGCTTCTTAAGATGTTACACTTGTGTACGAATATACAAATGTACATGACACCATTTAGAATTTGTTCCAAAAAAATTTACCACTTTAATTTTTTCATTCATTTAAAAAATTACTTAACTGACCTAAATAGAAAACTAAATGTTGTAAGTATTTTAGGAGTTTCTTTAATGAGTTTCTGTAGATGTAAACAGCTGTTAGAAGAAACGATCTCTTGTAGCAGTCTGTATGAAGTTGTTTAACAGTTTGATAAGGAGGATTAATTTTGTGAATAATTATTTGTGAGATTATCTCTAGAGGTTTTAGAGGAGTCTCTAGAACAGAGCTGGCCTTTTTTATCTGGTTGTCAAGCTTCCTAAATTCAACTGCTATAATACCTCTATGCCAAATGATGATGGTAGGGGACTCTCAAAAAGATATGCAGCATCTTAATGCAAACACTGAAGGACCTAAGCTTCCTAAAGAAGTAAGGTCTGGTCTGCGCTTCAGTCTAACTCGTTGTCCCGATAAATATAGAGATAACTATACTTCTTCATCACCTCCCCTTCCTTTCCCATTATAGTGAGCATGTTTGTAATGTCTGAAATCCACAATTGTCTCCCTTTCATCCCCAAACCAGTGACTGTGCCATCATCTGAGTATTTCTGCAGATGCAGGAGTCTGTCTTTTACTTTCTAGGTATATAGAGTGAAACTTTGTACTACTGTTTCCGGCATTGCTTCTGTGCTGCTGACTACCTGACTGGGAACTTGACCCTTTAATCTCCAAACAGAGCAATGCTTCAAGCAGACTCCTTCGTTTTGCTAGTCCACATGTCACACATTTGAAGATTTTAAGCTGAGTTCTGACTACCAGGTAGCTTGCCTTAGCTGAATATAAGCTGAATCATGATAGTCAAGGCAGGTCGACTTAAGTAACAAATCTAAGTAACACAGCTATGGATGCTTGTAAGTCAGTCTACACCACTTCAAGCATTCATTTATTTGCAAGATTAATCAGACATTGAACATAAAAGTCTGCACACTAGTCAAAACCACAATGACATCGAAGTTATCAAGAATAATTTCTGTGGCCTTTTCTGCACTGGAAGTGATTCTGAGCTGCACATCAAAGTCCTTGCTGCCATGAAAGGGAGGGGGAGACAGCCAAGGGCCATGATACTATCAGTCTACCCCGATGTTCTGAAACAGCAGATCTAAGGAGTGATGTGCAAAGAGCTGACTTGGTGTCCTAATGGGACTGCAGATCCGTACTATATTGGAATCCTAATGTCTCTGCAGACATCCAGATGGTAAACACTGACTTATTTAACAAATGATGAATGAAGATCTTAACTGTTCTCTATAAACAGCGTCAAAAAACAGTTAGAAAAGTATGGTTTACATTTGTTGGTTGTAATCAGACTACTCCTGTTTAAAGGGCTTATTTCATAACTGACAAATTAATGTTTTTCTCACTAAACAACTGTTATAAAATGTAGCTTTATCAAATTGGAGGACTATTTGGTATGAATAAAGTAAAAATGCATGTAAAAATAATGAAAAAATACTTGCAAAATAAATTTGCTATTGATTAGATTTTATCTAATCAATAGAAAAATCTGAATCTCAATTGAATCTGAATTGAATAAGCTCAAATATTCAGTGCTGTCTGAAAGGACTTTTTTTAAATATGTGAAGAACAAAAAAAAAACAAATGGGTGGATGGTATTTTATCTTATAAATCAACAGATAATTCCACTGTTGAGACCCTCAACAACATGCCATGTATTATTCTCTTTTTATTGTTGTTTGAGCAAATGAAAAAAGAATAGACCCAATAATACCCCTTAAAAAATATAATGTTTCTAATTTACTTTTCAATTTGTTATCAATCTACCTTCATAGCATCAGTGGGAAGTTGTGAAAGCATGTTTTACTGAAACTAAACTTTCTGAAGCCATCAGCATCAAAGCTTTTTTTCCTAATATTGTGGTCAGGTTTATTCTGTTTGCTCCAATTATCCTAGAGATGTATCTTCATTAGAGCTGATTATCTTAAGTTTAGAAGGCCAAACACTAGTGAATATTAAGTCCAGTCCCACAATCAAAGTTGCACATGGGGTACGTAGAACACTAAGTAATGAATTCTGTGTAGAAAATGATAAGAGTTTATTGTAGCTCAGATCAGGGTAGGAGTATTAAAGCCTTTTTTAGTATTCCCAGGAGCAAAGTGGTCTGCATCACTGATTTGAAAGCAGTCTGGAATGTCAAATACTTTTTGAGTGTCCCTGTAGGCTAAACTTTGTAAAATCTTGGTATATAAAACAACACATGGTGCAACAAAATGAAAAAGCTCATTTTTATTTCATTTCATCTTGAAAACCACTCAAATTCAGGTTATAAAATTTGATTGTATTGAGTCTGATGTGATGAGAAAACATTTGAACTTTTATAGGGAAAAAAAACAGACATTACTCATCAACAGGATTAACCTTTCAACTTTGTTGAAGTGCTGTTTAGATACTGTAGCATGTAGTTGGACAGGCCCTTATGTACTAGATTATATATATATATAGAAAAGGAGTTAAGATCTTAGCAGTGCCTCCCATGGGCATGCTAAGAGCACAGTAAGATCCCCATTAGATATGATGACGATAATATTGCAAGAGGGCTTTAAGGAAGCATAAAACTCCTGTTTGTAATCACAGATGCAGGATGTCAAGGTCCTTAATGCAAAACTAGTCCTAACAGAAAAAAAAAACTTTAAACCTTTTAGAGGTATTGCTGTGTTTTGCATTATGCTGAGAGAACCATCTCAGGGAGAAGAGTGAATCAATAAACATCAAATGAATAAGGAATCAGTAAACAGTGTCTGAACAGAGGTAGAGTTAACAGATTTGAAACTGAGTCCAAATAAAGCAAATCTATAATTACCTCACACTGCATGACATTTTTTTTCCAAATTTAGCATGATCCTGCTGTGTTCTTGTAGGTCATGTAAGTGGTGAACAGCATGGTCTTCATTCAGTGTGAAAGGATGATAGGGACATGGAGACAGAAGCAAGAGTAGGATAACTTTAACTAATTAGGTCTCTAATCCAAGACTGAGACATGATAAAGTTTGCTATAATCTTTGTATCTAAATTTAGTCTGGAATTCCTACGGCCCTCCAGAACTTGAAGTTTAAATAAAAGGTATCGCAAATATCGAAAATACAGCAACAATGTGATTTTGTCCAAGTATATATTCAGCAGCTTCTGTGTAAAAATCGTGGTTTCCTAAATGCCATTATTTGAATAAACATCTCCTGTCTCTGTGTGCAACAACATTATAAAAGGATGCTTTTTTTCACCATTATTGTCAGTGTGCTTGGTGCAGAGAGCCCAGTGTCTAATAGGGCCTGTCCAATTAATCTCAGAATTGTTAATTAGCCACAACTGATGCTTTGGAGGAACCCATGTGGATGTGAGCAGTGACAATCAGTGCTGACTACAATTGAAAGTTTTTCAGATTGCTTTGTCCAATTATTTTTTGATGAAACACAGACACAAAATAATGACTTTGGTAAATTAAACTGCTCAGAGTAGTATGCAAAGTTCATGTAATTGGACCTAATAAAGCCCTTAATGTTTGTCTCTGTTTGAATATAGAAATAAGGTAAAGGCACTTTTAGTGACTTGTTATTTTTCTATGAAAATGCTACATGATAAGGCTGTGAGAATAGCCTTCTTACCATAAGAGTTGGGTACCTTTAGAAATATAACTGATAATAGTTATAGGTTACCCCACTGAAACATAATAATGGTGCAAGGATTTTAATCAGTTCAAAGTTGTAATTTAACTTACATGTTTTTTTTTTCTAATCTTTTGACCCTCATGCTGAAAGAACCCTCGGGAGAAACAGTGTCAGTAAAACGATATTTATAGAACAGATTTACCAAGGTGGTTCAACAATGAAGCTACAAGGGGAATAACTGAGAGCTCTGAAGAGAACTGAACTTGCTTTTGTAGAAGAAACAAACACCAGGGAGAGGTAATTGGATCCAGGACTGTGGGTTGTTGGTGGTTGTGTGATGGAGATGGTATGTGCAGATCCAAGCTTGAGTTCCTGTGTACTTGTGCTCAGCAAGCCCTCACAACATTCTCAGGTCCTGTTCTAAACAGATTTTCCCTTGTTCAGCCTGCCCCCAATCTACCCATAGCCTGCTTCCAGCCTGTCAGTCACAGTCTGCTTGCTAAAAGCCTGCATCTGACTCTGCCCTCATTTGTGTCTTCAAGGCTGCTGCTGGTCTATCTGCCTGCATCAGCTTCTCACTGGCTGATTCTGCCTTCACCTGTCGATTTCAGACCTGCTAAACATCTTCTTGCCTGCCTTCCTGATCATGTCACAAACTTTTAATTACACCTTTTAAACACACATTATGTCTGGCTAAATACTGTAGCTACAATAGGCTAAATCTAATAATTTGCAATGCCTGTACATTTTTCAGTCACAGTCCTTAAAAAGTAAAAATATTACAATGCATATTTAACTTGGTTTAAGATGTTTTTATATATTTTTAAACTCCTATGTTCTATTAAGCTTTTACATGTTATTTATACAGGTCATTTAATAGGATATAAACCATCAGAATTGAAACTAAAATGATTAAAGAGCAACTGTAAGTACTACAACAGCTGTTTTTAATTTTAAAGTCAGATTTTGTGAGGGACTGCAGACTTTCCAGTTTGGAATAATGATTTCAAGGAGTCATTCCAGTTGATTGTTCCGACAGAAAACTTGAATTCTTTTCTCAACAACAAATTGAATACACCATGATGCACCATATCATGAAAGTGACTGTTAAAGTTCCAGCTCAATAGAGTACACTGAAATGAAATTTGCTGTGTTTGCAATACTCTTACAAAGAAAGCACAAAAATGTAATTAGATTTCTTTTGTGAACTTTTTTAGAACATGTCCTTTGTGCAGTCCTTCACGCCCTTTCAGCTCCTATTTGAAGTTTCTCTAGTATTTCTCTTTCCTACTTGCATAACATCTTAGACAATGCTTGACAAGCAGATTGGATTTGCAAGAATACACTTTTGGCTTGGCCAGTGGGACCATGTCTTCCCAGGTCATCCATCCATGAGGCATAGCTTGAAATTGATTCCTCCTCCTCCAGGGCTTGTATGTATCAGGCAACTCATTATATGACCCAGAATTTCCAGTAAAACTATAATTCTTTTAGTCAGAAATAATCATTATCCCAAACTGTAATGTATGTGTAAAATAATATATTTTTATATATATTTTTTATATATATTTTGAATATATTTCGTACACATTTACAGTACACTGAGTGTCTAGATGTTAAAGAAAGAGCACCTTTAGTAAAGAAAATGGATTTTTGAATTACAACAAAACTTAACTGGGGTGCTTTTTTTTAGTCTTCCAAATCTTCCAAAATGCTTCAAGCATAACATATCTCCTGTCTTTTATGAAAGCATGGCTTTATTGTAGGGAGGTACAAACCAGATGCAGTTAGAGACAATATATATTCAGCAACTAGAGTCTTATGAGCATACTTTAGAAGCTGTCAACAAAGGATTTGAAAGCATTAAATTTGTTGGAAGCGTATGAATAAGTGACCTGCCCCCCCCCCATTTATTCAGCAGTTCTGCTCTACTGCAAGCTTCACGCATGTGTTTTTATAAATTTGAATTAGAAATGTGGCATTTTTATGTGACCTCGCAGGGTTTTTTGTTAACAGCTTTTATGCCTGTGTGGGTAAGTAAATCTGTGAAAACATGAGATCTTTCCTAGTCCTCCAGAAACTGGTGCAGCATTGAGTGGGGACATAGAATTTTGTTTTTGCTGACACTTTTTCAGGCTCAGCAGCAATATGCACGCATCCATCTGCAATCATGTGGGCCAAAGTAGCTAACATTCATACAGTGAAAACAATATACTGTATTAATATAAAAAGCATAAACAGACACATAAACCTAGTAATAAGTATGGGCCCTTAAGCTTGGGCACACATTTAAGTTGAAGCTTTAACTTCCTTTTTCATGCCTACAGGGGTTTGCTTCAAAATTTTAGCATAATGTCCCTTCTTCATGATGCCATCTGTTTTGTTTTAATTGCACAAGTCCCTCCCGCAGAAAGCATTAATAGAGAATGAGGGTAAAAATAAATACCTGATGGTGGCAGGCTACATAAAAGCAATACCGATGAAGGCAACTAACTTTATTGGTCACTGAAAACCCACATTAAAATAAAATTTCAATTTTGCCTTTAATCCATGCCTTAGGGAGCAGTGGGAATCTTCGAGCACCGAGGGCGCAATCTTGCTCAGGGAACTAGAGTAGCCGGCTTTTGTGTTTAAACCGAGTACTTGTAGCCTTCTCAGAACTCAAGTGTTCTTTAACCACCAGGCAACCACATCCTACATTATACCCCCAGCTTGCTCTGGAGCACACTGACGGATGTGATGATGCTTCCACCTCTGCTGTCTATTGAATGGGATGATTTTCTCTGGCTTTCAAGATTTCCCCTCACCCAAATGTAATCATGATTCTTTCAATCAAAAACTTTAATTAGGTCATAGCAGTAAAGCGCTGCAAAGGCCTATTATAATCTGAATGTTCACTATTTTTCTCCCAAAAGAAACGTTTATTTGGAGGATTTAACATTCAAAACAACATTCAAACTTTCTCCAAACTTTACAGTAAATTGTCCCCTGTGTGAAATTTGCATATTTTAATGGAATCAAAAATGGATGTGGCCAAAAGCCTCAAAGCACCCCTAAAAGTGAGTTGGGGAAAACTATAAGTCACAGAGATTTAAAATTCGCTACATAAATAGATCAACCCAAATCATAAAAAGGTATACCGTAAAACCCACAGGAAGTCGGCCTTTTTGGGTTAAAGGTCAATTTTCATTTTTGCTCATGTTGAACTTTAACAAGCTCCTCCTAAGGATTTTAAGGCATTGGCTTCAAACTTGGTCAGTCTGGAGTTAAGGCATGGAAAATCATGAGTTTTAGAGTATGCTTAGGGGCCGTGACCAGGGTCTGAACTTGGCGTGGTTTTCAAGCTATTTTAAATGCAATAACTTTTCAAAAGAAAATCCAAATTGAACCAACTTTGTAGTATTGAGCCCCATTGGGTGCCTGACGATATTGGCTTTTAAAATTATGACAAAATCCAAGTCCCATACCCTAAGGAAAAAAAGTCACTTTTTTCACTTGGGAGTGCCCCTTTCTCACATTTTTAACAACAACTTGAAACTTGGTCAAAAGCTGGATAACATGTTGTTCTATCTTTGTTTAAGGCACAGACAGTTTTAGTTAAACAGCCCCAACCCATGCTTTTACTAAGGTTTATGAAACTTGGCCCACCTGTGTAAGTAATCAGGATCTACACAAAAGTCTCTCGGAGCCATGGTCCAAACCTAACAGGAAGTTGGCCATATTGAATCAAAGGTGCAATTTTCTCTTTTCTCATGTTGTATATCTGAGTAAACTCATCCTAGAGCTTTTGGGTTACAGTCTACAAACTCACTATGCATAGAATTTAGGCATTTGAGTTCAAATTTATCAATGGAATTTTTCTATATCACAGTATGTGGGCGTGGTCAAGTTCAAACTTGACTTTTTTCCATAAAACAAAACAATAAGCGCCAGTACTTGCTTTGACTAGGAATTAAGTCAGACAAAGTCAAATTTGGACTTCTCGCCATAAGACTAAGGTAAAGCAGCCCCAACCCATGCTTTTACTGAGGCTTATGAAATTTGGCACACATGTATAACCTACCAGGACACACAAAAAAGTCTCTTGGAGCTATTGTCCCAACCCCATAGGAAGTCAGCCATTTTGATTCAAAGTCATTACTTTCATTTTTTACTTTCATGTCATATCTGAGCAAGGACCTCCTACTGTAGAGCTTATGAGTTACAGAATTCAAATTCACTCTAAATTGAGCTTTGAAATTGGAAATTAAAGCTTATAAAAGAATAATTCTACATCAAAGCATGTGGGCATGGTCAACTGTCAGATTTGGTCATTTTGCCCTAAAGCAAAAGGTAAGCCCCAAGACATATTTATACTCAGGTTTATGAAACTTGGTACAAATGTATATCCCACCAGGACCTACGAAAAAGTCTCCGGGAACCATGATCCAAACCCCACAGGAAGTCGGCCATTTAGAAACAAAGCTATCACTTTGCTTTTTTACCGTCATGACGCATCTGAGCAAAGTCCTCTAAGAGTTTTTTAGTTACAAGCTCGTTATTGACTGAGCCCATACTTAAGGCATTAGGGATCAAAAGTTACCAAAGCATGGGTGTGCAGGTGGCGCAGGGGTTAATGTGCATGACCCATGTATGGAGGCCTTAGTCCTCGACATGGGCGACCCAGGTTCGAATCCGGCTTGTGGTCCTTTCCCGCATGTCTCTCCCCCTCTCTCATACCCCCTTTCCTGTCAACCTACTGTCAGAAAGACGAGCCACTAGTGCCGTAAAAAGCTCAAAAAAAAAACTTTAAAGTCACCAAAGCATGTGGCATGTGACAAAGCATTTGGGCATTGTTAAGACTTCAAATTTCATAGAAAAACAAATAGCTCCAGGCCATAGTTTTATTGAGGATAATAAAATTTGGTAGACATGTATAACCTATCATGGCGCACAAAAAGTCTCTTGAAGCCATGATCCAAACCCCACAAAAAGTCAGCCATTTTGGATCAAAGGTGTCATTTCTCCCATTTAATGATTTTGTATCTGAGCAAACTTTAGCCTTCTAGGATCGAAATGTTATCAAAAAATGTTTCTACATCAAATCATGTGGGCGTGGTAAAGCATCAAAATCTGAATTCTTGACTAGAGACATTATTGTTACCTAAATTCCACACGCAGAGTCAGAGGAGTATAATGTGTCATCTCAGACCAGCATTCATGATATAGAGATGGCCATTTGTCTATATTACTTTAGCCCCGCCCCCTGAGAACATGCAGTCCAATGTTTCACTGATGGAAATGATAGGTCGGGCAGCGCCGAGCTGCGGGTGCCGCCCAATGCCGCTTGCATTATTGGCTTTTGTAAATTTCAAATCAAAGAACTCTTATGGTATATATATGTGTCTTAACAAGAAAAAAGCGACAACCATCTAAAACAAGTCTGTTATTATATAACAAAAAAAATGTAATGTCTAACTAATTAAAAATGAAGACTTTATAGCAACATTGATAAAATAAAGGTTTTGTATCTGTTTTATGCATGTAAATTCAACATGCTAATGACCACATTCACACAGACAATGACAGTGAGTCTTCTCAGAGAAAAGTTCTAAACTGCACATGCTGGCAGACAGTGAAAGCCAAAGTATTGACATATCTAAATAGCTTAAGGACATCTGCATGTGCAAAATGGGGTGATTTGACACTATTAGCTCTTTGGTAAGAGGGGGCAACTTAAAGCTAATGACATACGATGCCTGACTATTGGCTCAAATCTGTTGCAGCCATCTGTTTTTGGATTGCTCATTTAAAGAATGAGCAAATCTTTAACAGCAAAAACATCCTAAGGCGCTGAAGGGAATTAAAATATAAACAGGCTTTAATGTGATTCCTAAGATCTAAGAACTGTTTAATGGAAAAAAACAGCCTTCATTAGAGCCAGCGATCAAATAAATTTGCTGATCTAAGCACAATTTAAATGTTGTGACAGCAAAATCAATAATTCAGTAAGACCTAACATGGATTTGATGAACATCTTTTACATTCATTGAAGGCAGTGTGTTATTACTCTAAAATCAATAAGTTATTTACTGAATGCTTTTCCTACTAAACTGCAATAAGCTACTGGATAGCAAGCTGACATTTATGTCATGTCCTTGCTCATGCAAAATACAGGATTAGATCTTTTTACAGCTGTACATCAGTAATAATACACATGGATTCTATAAATAAATATGTTGTCACAAAGAATATCTCACCCTTTCTTGTTTATTTCAAATCTATTTCACAGCACTGCATCTTGAAATATATTTAGTGTTTAGACTTTCAAACCAAGACATAAGCCAGATATAATATACTATTTCCTTATCATCTTATCCCTTTAAAACTGAGAAAATTATTGCATTTCAAAATAAAAGCTCCATATAGAGGAGTTGAGGATTAACCGAGAGACATAAGGGCAAAAGATTGACAAAAAATATTTATCTCATCCACTAAATATCATAATCCTTGGGTATTTGGATTTTGATTTTTTATTACCTCCATCAAGGAGATTATATTTTTATTTTAGTTGAGTTTGTCTGTCTGTGTGTGGGTGGATGGGTGTGTGTGTGGGTGTTTTTCATAATTTTAAACATTATAATGGATATTATTGCGATTTTTAACAAAGTTGCAATTTAGTCCAAGGAACAGTCCATTCAATTTTGGTGATGATCCACATATTAATCTGGATACAGGATTTTTTTTAAAGGATTCTCTAACATTGTGAAATAGGAACATTTGGCAGAACAAGAACTTTCCCACTAAACCAGAGAGTGGCAGCCGTGACTATTGACAGGCTCAGTATCGGATCTGCTCTGTTCTGTTGTTGCAATCCAGAGAGTGGCGTGGCTTTATTTATTTTTATGGGTTGGGAAAAATAGTTTTAACACATTTTTAAATGAGAAAGTCCACCTCAAAACATCACCTGTCTAGTCAGTTCATCAGGATTATGATCCTGCTAAAATATGCAGTTCTTGTTCAGTCGTAGATCTCCAGCATACCGGTGAGTGGCAGCACTGGGAACCTCCAGTTAAAGCTCTCTGAATTGGCCAGCCTGTCTGGGATTTTCCCCACTGCAGCTAGAAGTGAATATAAAATGTTTTAGGGGGTTTGTGATAAAATAACAAATACCAGAATATACAATGGAATATTTTTCTTCAGCAGGTTTTAAAATTTTTTAGTTAATTTGGGTATTTATGCTCTGTTTTGCCAAAGCTCATTAAAGGGAATGTTTTAGTGGAGTGATGATCAGACCTCGCTCTCTTTTCCTCCTACATAATTTTTTAAAAGCCTTGGAGTTTAACCCCTTTACATATGTATTATTTTTTGCATGTAGTGTATGTCTCCCAGAAAACTCCTGAAATTAGCTTTTCTGATTGCTTGACTGTGTCAACTTTGCGTGAGATAACATAAGCTATAAAATTTCTGATTTTCTGAACTCCAGCATTGATCGCTAGGAAGCTCCAACCCTTTGATGCCCAGACACTCGGATTCGTCACTCCTGATGTTTAGACATGCTACAGGATCTTCCGACGCTGCATGATACCGTTTCGTGAATTTTCTTCTTTCATGTCCAGAACATAGCAAATATTCAAAAAATCTTGTCCAGGAGTGATACTGGGAATCAAGTAAATGCATTTGTTACTTCAAGGCTGGACTTGTTTTTTTACTATCAGAAATTCCACAAACTGTAGTTAAAAGCCATCAGTTGATCCAAAATGCAGTAGCCAGAGTTCTGATTAAAATTAAAAAGAAATCCTGTTTCTCCTATTTTAGCGTACCTTCATTGGCATCCTGTTAAATCCAGAATAGAGTTTAAAATCCTCCTTCTCACATATAAATCTCAAAATAAGCAAGCCCCATCTTATATCTGAGATCTGATTGTTCCTTTTGTACCTAATATAGCACTTTCCTCTGGCTCTACAAGTTTACTAGTGGTTTCTAGAATTTCTCAAAGCAGAATTGAAAGCAGATCTTTTAATTATCAGGCTCCTCTACAGAGGAACCATCTACCAGTTTTAAGGTGGTAGTCTTAAAAGCAAACAGGATGACTGC
Source organism: Jordanella pulchra (assembly GCA_034780135.1). Taxonomy (NCBI): domain Eukaryota; kingdom Metazoa; phylum Chordata; class Actinopteri; order Cyprinodontiformes; family Cyprinodontidae; genus Jordanella; species Jordanella pulchra. Next base: position 4,701 of record JAUZNJ010108556.1, on the reverse strand, counting down.
CTCAAACCCTGTCGCACACTATTGGTTATAGACAATAGGGTTGAGCCTCTTTTTAGTGTTTAGTCCTGTTTCTGTGTGAGACGTATGGGCTCAGCTTTTACTGTGACTAACTGTATGTGCTTTCTTTTATCCCTTTGAAAACTGGCACAAGCTTGTCTGCTGAAAAGTTTTTTTGCTAGACAGAGCCACCTGTAGAGATAGGTTACCGTTACTTTTTCTAATCAGCGTAGATGGATCAGCAGTTGGTAGCTTAATTCTTGATTGATTGAGTTATTCTTGAAGATAATTAATAAAATTAAAATCTTTGCATATCTATTGTGAAACTGTTTAAGAAAGACAGTACCAAGTAAGATAAAAGAAATCATATAACATGAAGGTTTGTCAAAGAGAAATGATCAGAAAACAAAATTAATTAGTTTATGTAACTATCAGACAATTTTGTTTTCAGTGTAATTCTTCATACTATTTCAGGGGGTGAGAAACACATTTTTATGTCAGGCAACTTTAGTGTTGTAAAGTTTTTAAAGAGATGCTTGGCAGTTGTAAAAACTAAACGTTTGGTGTTATTAATTTTTGTCAGCTTTTTATCCTTTTCTAAATTTTACTGATTACATGTAAGGAAGTTAAACAAATAATAAAGCTAAAAAAAATATACATATAATTGCACTAAATGACAATATAAATACTTTCTGGTGAAAATGTTATATTACCCACATATAATTTCTCACCTAATTTTTAAACTAGTAACATTTACCACTTTATTTATTTTTTTCTCCCTATTAAAATCTGTGATGTAAAAGAATCCCTTAGGCAGGAACCCTTTTTTAAATGGTATTTAGTTACAAAGCCCTGCAATTTTAAAGATGCTCCTTAAACATCTGTGCAGCACACAGGCAATCTGAAAGAAACCCTGCACAGGGGAAGTTAATTAGCATTACAGATTCAGCCTAATAAATACATGAAGTGTGTCTTCAAATAGGATTGAATGCATCTATTAAATCCAACTTTTATTTCAAGTACCATCATTACATAGCACACATATGCAGTTTTTTTCTTTACAATTAACCATATTTTCCATATCCACCCAACACTGTACCAATCATCCCAGTGTGACAATTCACATTTCAGCCTTACAAACTACAGTGTTATGGTTCACAGAAAAAGAGTACTGATTTCTTTTATTTATTATATCTTTTTCTCAGCGCAATGGGAAGTAATTTACTGTAATGCAGGATCAGGCTGTTTTTGAGAAAGCTATTATATCTCAGTGTGCGGGTCTCTTTCTCCACGGGGGAGCCCGGCTGTTCCTGTTCTCCATCATCACCAACCACCAAAGCTGAAAGATTTTTGCTGCCTCTAAACCTAAATGAGACTTCACCCCCCGCCCTGTGCTTTCTCATTCAGTTGCTCTCTTTTTTCCGTCTCTGTCACTCTGACTTAGTTAATCTATATTCCTAAGACGCTTTTTAAACAGTAAACAAATGTGAGAAAAGAAGTGGACATCAATTAATTAATTACTTTACAGTAAAAAAGGTAAAATGTTTTCCTTCCAAGTTCAGAGATAGCATCTAGCAGAGGAGTTTAACAGATGGTGCCCGATGGTGAGGAAAATGATGAGCCAAAAAGGTGAAACTCTCGATTCACCATGGCAAGGCAAGTTTTATTTATTTATTTATTTATTTATTATTTAGTCCATGGAATGGGCAAGACAATTCAAAGTGCTCTACATGAGGAAACACAGGAGAAGTACAGTGCAGTTGCATAAAGACAACACAAATAATACAATAAAAGTTAATAACAATATGATTATATTATAAAATATTTTTAAAAAACTATTAAAAAGGGAAGCTCAACTAAAAACTTAGGTAAAAATCTTTAGATAGCAAAGTCAACTGCCACTTCAAACAAATAAGTATAGACAGTTAGAAAGTCGCCTTTCTACCAACTAAAGAACATTATTAGAGTTAAATAACTAATGTTACAAGATCTACAGAGATTCATCCACACTTATCTTTAATCTTGAGTTGCATTAATTACTGTAACAGTATCTTCACAAGTCTGGCAAAACAAATAAATAAATAACCAGACAGCCAATCCAAAATGCTGCCTCCAATGTTTTTTTTTCACTATAACTAGAAAAATAAAGCACATTTTAAATGTTTTAAAGTAATTACACTAGGTTAATGTAGATCAGAGAATTGAATTTAAACTACTTCTTTAATTTATAAATCGCTGAAAAGTTTAGGACCACAGTACATTAAATACTTACTATCATCGTATTAACCTTCCAGAACGCTCAGGTCTTCTGGTTCTAGTCTACGTTGTATCCCCAGAGCTGAAATCAAACATGAAGATCCAGCTTTCAATTTTTATGTTCTTTTAATCTGGAAAAAACTCCCTGAAAACTGGCAAAGCAGCCATAACAATAAACTGCTTGACAAAGGCGTAATACCCACCTGTTTAGAGCTGCCTTTGATTAGTAGTCCACAAACAAATCCAGGTGAAAAGCTCATGATTCTGATATTTTGATGATTTGCTGTATACTTGATATATTTTTAAATGATTTTACTGCACTTATATACTGTTATTTTGATCGATTGATTGCTAAAGCACTTTGCATTTTCTTGCCAATGAAATGTGCTATACAAATATTGTCTGACTTATTTGCTTACTACAATAAGTGCTATTAGAATAAAGTCCCATTGATGGGTATAGATCAAGTGACTGAATCACCAGCCTTTGTAGATTAACACCTAATCAAAGGTGTAACATGATTGCCCCATACCTCTATTGATACCTGCAATCGGATTAGACACAACTATTACTAAAAAACTCCCTAACTAATATAATTAATATCATTTATTTAATTTCACTTTGTGACATGCAATTTCCCTTTGGGATAAATAAAGCATTTTTTATTGAAATGAGTTGAATATTGTCCCTACTGTGATTGATTGCTAAAAAAAACACAACAACAAATCAGCATATGAATTTCAGATAAAGTTCCAGTCACAGTCATGATGCAACACAAAAAAGGATGCAGAGAAAAAAAAGAAAAGCCCTTTTAAAGTGTATATTTACCACTTTGTAAATGTCAAGGTACTAGTTTTTAACCTGATTATAATTTCATTTTATATTATTTTGAGGGGGTATGATAAAAGCTGGTTTTGACATCTGAACGATGTTTGTCTCTGCAGTGGGCAGATGTATCAAAAATGCTCTCATGCAGTGCTGCAGTTTTTTGACGAGAAGTCTCTGTTGAGAAGTACTCTCTGAGGAGGTATTGGGGCGGAGCTAGAAATTCTCATCCTCAGGAACTTAGCACACAAAATAGGGGGACACTGGGTGGTGGCTGGGCTCAGCTGGTTGGCGTGCAGTACTTGGCCTAAGCGTTGCAACTGCCTGGTAGCAATAGGTCTGGTAGGACCTTATAGATGTTGGAGGCCTGGAATGGCTGTGACTGGCAGGGGACAGGGTAGCCTCTTCAGCAGGTTGGCTAACCCCTTTGGCATCCGCGTTGCTGTATCGAGTGTTTGGTTTGCAGTGGGAAGCTGTGGAGGGGCTGGCCAGCTGGGGGAGGGTGTCCTTCCTGGGGATGGGTCTGGAGTTAGTGTTTGGGGCTGGTCCTGGGCTCTCCTCCCTTCGGTGGCAGCCCGTCCCGGCCCCTCTGTTTTGCCTGCCCCCCTTCCCACACTACCAGGAGGTCTGGGAATCTCCCCCTGGATCTGGAGGCCTGTTCCCCCTAGGGCAATTGGCCCCCAGACCCAGGAGGACAGTGTATGTATGAGGAATGCAAGAATATGTTTAGTGTCTGTCCTTGTGTGCGTCTACGTTGAGTGTCTGTGTATCTCCATATGGGTATGAAGGTGGGATTGTGTTAATGTGACTTGGGTGTTTGCCGTCCCTCCCCACACACCAACCTACTAAAAATCCTAGGCCCCAAGTAGGAGTAGGGACTGACTCCTCCATTCTTATGCTCCCTGCCAGTGAGAGGTGCCTGTGCCTGCAGGTAGCTGATGGTTCTCTAAGTGCAGGGTTGGGTACTTCAGCAGGCGGCGTAATATTTCCGGTGGCTGTCGGTTGAGCATGGGCCTCCTGGCCCTGTGGGGTCAATCTTAGACCCTGCAGGGTTGGTCTGGGGCCACCCGCACCTGGTATTGAGCATATTTTTCTTGTGAGGAAGCTTTATAAATCCTTATACATCAGCATGTCCATGCATACACACCATGAGAATTTGGTTTCAGTTGTTCACAGATACACGCTAATACTAAATACTAAGCTGCAGCTACAGATGTGTAGCACCTTGAATAATATTGTGTAATCAACATAGGTTTGATCTTCCGCACACATGGATATCTAAGGGATACCCACTGCACTTGAATCTTTATTTGATGTTGTGAGGATTTTGCCACCCTCCTTAACAAGTTATGTGTTGCTCATGGGCACACACCTCTATGGCAACACATTTAATCATTATTAACAACTCAGTGTTGTTAGGGAATCAATTTATTGTCTGAGAGGATGTAAGTAAGAAGTAAGCTGGAATTAATTATAATAGATTTACCACTAGACTATATTAACCCTTTTAGGACTACCATTATAAAGGTCCGCATGAGCATCTTTTTACAATTTTGGATGCTGCAGAGTCATTATTAGGAGCATTCCAATGTTCTTTACATCTATAAAATCCTTATAAGTCCT
>JAUZNJ010108545.1:0-20349 GCA_034780135.1 Jordanella pulchra | reverse complement strand
GTATCAAATACTTGTTCTCCCCACTGTATAAAACATGAAACCTATTTTTAAAATCAAAATGGGTTTAATTAAATAAAAAAAAGAATAATCTATGTTTTAATGCTCTATGTGATTCCTTTTTAAAAAAATTATTTTTCCATTCTGAACTATGTGATCTGAATGCTACTAAAATACAAAACTGCTCTAAGGTTTAAATATAACGGCCCAGCTGATCGTTTTAAAGGCAAAGCTGTTATGTAAAATGTTTTTTTTGACCCTACATAAATGTCATAAAACAAATAATTTATCTCAATTATGTTTAAGTCCTATTTAAACGCTGTGTTTTTTAGGCCTAAAATAGGACTGTGTAAAAAAAAACCCAAAACAAAACAACAAAAGAAACAAGATTTTCTAAATTTGAATTAATTCTCCATTTAATTCCTACAGATCGATTAATGTAACCAAAGATTGATAAAAAGAAAGAAAAACCCAAACTAAAATAGATTACTGTCATTACAGCCTCCAGCAACTGCTGTTACTCTGTTCATTTGCTGTTAAATAATAATTTAAATCTAGAATTGATATGTTGCACAATTATGCAGTTAAGTAATTTAGATAACTTAAAGTTTTGAGATCACATTAGTTTGAAAAGCGGAGATTCGAAATTTCTAATCTGAATCAAATAGATCCTTGAAATTTAAATCGATACACAGCCCCATTAAAGAGAGTTAATTTAATATGACAAATGCACAAACTGAAATTCAAAATCCAATTTTTAATGTAGAAAAAAAAAAAACCTTTGAAAGTTTTACATTTTGTCTTTAAATGCATCAATATCCACACTGACGTTACACTCGTATTAATCTATGTGAATGTTATCTTTATTACCATTATGAACTGGATTTAAACCTTTAATAAAAAAATGGTAGCACTTTTATTTTTGCAAACTTTCTTTCCAACTGTTGAATTAAAACAACTCGATTTTATGGACAAACCCCAAAGAAAACCTGAATCCACAATCAGACGGTGGAAATAATTGGGGCGTCACTCGGAAAATGCAGGTTTTGTCAAACATCTCTCAGCCACAGGAAACCTCTCAGTAGAGATTCTAGAAGCCTGTTTGCAGCAGAGCTAAAGTAAAACCCCGTTTTCTCACCGGATCAGCATGTTGCGCAGCACGGTGAAGTCGCAGTGCTCACCGTTCTCCACTGAAACACAGGAAGCAGACAGAAGAAAGCAGCAGCAGTGAGACACACACACACATTGTCCCATCAAATTCATCCTCAGATTATCTCAGAGGAAGAAACATGAATGTCTCACAGCTCTGCAGTGGATTTCCACACATCTGTGGTTCGTTTCCTCTCCAGACTAAAACTATTCAGTATATTATTTAATGATGATATAACATGGAGTAAGTGATGTCACAATAAACACAAAGACTTTAAAATGCAATTTGTTATTAAACTAAGAGGAAAAAGTAGAGTTCAGTCATTCGGGGGTCCATTTTCATTGAGATCCGTTCACATGGTGCTGGGGTTTAATAATGTTAGTGACATTTACAGGCACATTTACAGAAACATCACAGACCATGATCAGATAGGAGGGCTTCTGTTAGAGACTTTAATCTAGATTATTTAACGCAAGGAATACGTAGCAGTTTCTCCAACACTGAGCAAACCTGCTAAAGTTGCTGTTTTATCTGAGAGGGACAAACTGGTGGATTTTATCAGATGCTTTCATTAGGATGAACCTAGTTTTAGTTCTTTCACTTAAACAAGCTGAAGTGTCACACAGGAGTCTTAAAGGGTCCTTAGCGGCCCGTCACTAAATGTTCAGGAAGTCAATGAGCCCCTGAGGGCCTCTGCATGAGCTCTGCTGACACCTACAGGACAACCTGGTGACAAACCCTGTTCAGTTAGAGCCTTTCAGCTCATTTCTCATTGAAGAGATATTAATATCCGTGATTCAAACTGTCCAAACCAGCAGTCACAGCGTGTGTCCAGAACAAAGAATGAAAGAAGCAGCAAAGGTTTTCAGACCCTTCAAACTATTTCCTGCTGTGTCTTTTTACAACAAACCCCAACCTTTTGTATTGGGATTATTTTCCTGATAAATCAAAGCAAAGACCTGCACAGCTCTAAAGTGGAAAAAAGAAAAATGTATGGCAGCGGGAGGCAACATGTAAACAACACACAGTGCATCCAGCTGCCTTCCCTAATCCAAAGCAAAGAGCGTCACGGTAACCATGGAGACGCTGGACTTTCCAAATATTTCCTCAATGGAAGAGTAGAACAAAAATGTGGATGTAGTGAACAGGGTAAAAACTGACCTAAAAACTAAAAGCCTGAACAAACAGTACAACTATAAAAAAAAAACAAAACACTTTCCTCAGCAGGGATCATGAAGCAGAGCGGAATATAAACAACACAGGAGGGAAATCTTTTAGAGACCGTGGAGAAGAAAATGGTTCTTACCAAGATAAAAACAACGCTTAGATTTAGAAATCTTAGATAATTTCTCGTTTTAAGGGGAACTTTCTTTCTAGTGACCAACTTTACACTTTTCCCTTCATTCAGGAGATCCTGCTGATTGAAATGATGATGCTGCACCAGATAAGCTCACTTACTTTGTAGTATTTTCCCATCAGATTTAGTTGTTTTGTCCATTTTTAGACCCCCCGCCCTCCCTTTCCAATGAACAAGATATAATTTGATAATAAACACATCTGTGTCTAGGAACCGTTCCACTGCCATCAGTTTTGAATTGGATGGTTAATTACAGAGAAGTTAATGTTTAGCTTTAATACATCATAAAAAGAATCGCATGCTCTCCTTGTGCATGTGTGCATTATCTCTGGGTACTCCGGCTTCCTCCCACAGTCCAAAAACACGAGTATTAGATTAATAAGTGTGTGTTAGTGTGTGTGTGCGGTTGGTTGTCTGTGTTGCTCTGCGATAGACTGGCGGCCTGTCCAGGGAGCACCCTGCCTTTTGTCCATAGACTGCTGGAGATAGGCGCCTGATGGACACGCTGAGGAAGATGGACAGACAGAAGTAATTCATAGTAAAATATCCACTTCAATATTAAACGCTAAGCTTAAGAAAATATTTTAAAGAAGGTTTTAGAGAATATCACTTCTTCTGTGAGATGTGTGAAGAAAAACATCAACGCATCAAGCAGAAGCAACTTTTAGACCAGTTTGAGTGCATGAAATAAATGACTTAAAAGCAAAGAAGGAAACTTGGTATGTTTTTAGGGAGGTATTCGTTTAGACGTCCTATCCGATCACGGCGTTTCTCTACTGGATTCACAAAACGCAGCACAGACGGAGGTATTGAGGGTCAAACAACATTAAACACAACTGTTCACACTTGGTGGTTCAGTTAGACGGTGGTGAGTTTTCACTGAGACAGAGAAGACGAGGGTTAAACGGGATTCTGGAAAAGGACTGCAGATAAACTACTGCTCAGGTTGAACACGGTGGATCTCCAAGCCTTTTCTTCATTCAGTACGTTGCTCCTTTCAGAAATGCCTCCAACCAACTCAGCAGCACATCATGACCAGCGGAGGGAAGAAGGAGGACACCTTACCATTGATGAAACTTAAGCTGTCCTTGCCCTTGGCCTTCCAAACCAGCCATTGACCTCCTGTCTCTTCTAGAGGAGGGAGCTCTGACGAAGGGGAGGGGTATGGTTTTTAAGTTACTGTGTGCACCCAGCCGGGGGCTAAATCTGGGTCTGGAGCTGCTGGGATCGGTACGGCTCACGCTTGGCCCAGAAGTGACCAGCGTTTGGCCCAGATTCAGCCCAGATTTGGCCCAGATCAAACACCAAAACCTGCATGTGACCAAACTGCTAAGGAGCACAGGTCTTTGTAGAAGGGGGTGTGGTGGTTATTGGGTGGGGGGGGCTCTATGCATGACCAGCAGGGAGTGCAAGCCTCAGTAAAGGAACAGGTAGAGAAGCTAAGTTAAGGTTGAGGGTCAAAAGAAAACCAAACCAGTTTTAACAGAGATAAAGATCGTATTAATAAAGGTCAGAAAACACCTGATTTCTGGTGCTGCTCAGCTTTTTGATTCCATTTTTTAAAGGTACCCAATCAGAATACAGTTCAAAAATGTCTGCAGTGCATCAGGCATTTTCACTGCTTTTATCCACGGACTGGATTCCTCAATGGCTTGATAAAATTAGTCCAATAAAAAAAGAGCAAACAGCCTTTTACTTAATACATGCAGAACATGTTTTCCTACCAAGCTGAAGCTCTAACAGTCAGACTCAGTGTATGCTAATGAGTGAACATTTATGACAAGCCATGTGTTTCCTAAATCCCTGGAATTAGCCGCTACATGCTCAGCTAGGAAACACTAACATAACCCGTGACTATTTATGAAACTATAAGCAATGTGTTAGAGCATGTTGGATTCCTGTCCAAGGCCTTCACACCATCCTCGCTCCGCACCTTTCAGCTCAGTTAGCGGCGTCCAACCTGAGCTGCAAGGTGCTCCGGGGCTCAGATCTAACCCCGATGATGATGTGTTCAATGCCTCAGGAGCAAACAAGGAAACCATGGTGTTAGGGTGAAGGTTTTTTTTTTTTTTTTTTGCTGCAGATGGGGATTCAGCTTCAAACAGCCTCTAGTTCTCTCCATGACTATTAACAGGATCAGACCTGGGAATAAACATCATCTCCGGGCAGATTTTAAGGTGGACTCAGGACTTTGATATTTATGGTTTTCTTTCTTCATCTTTAGTATTTAATATTATCATTATTATTTTTTTTTATTACACATAACTTTATGAGCAAACAGAGGATTACAAATGTCCTCATGACATCTTCCCCACAGCAGAAACCTTAAGACCTGCATGTGTTATAAGTTTCTCCAGTTTACAGACTTAACACTGAAATAGCAAAAAATTCAGATTGAAACCTAAATATTTCATAAACTGAAGAAGCAGATGAGGACGGATCTTGTAGAGGGCGGCAAGTTTATCATCTGGTTCTGACTAATTTCATCGCGTCTCACCATTATGAAAAGCTTTAGCTTCAGATAATGGTAATGATATCAAACCCAAAAAAGAAACAAAATTTAAAAAAAGAAAACTGCGGAATTAAAGAAAGCATTTTGTGATTTTTTTTTTAAAGAAGTTTATGTGATGTTCAGGTTATTATACTCATGTAAACTATGGTTGACGATTGGCTCTCCTTAACAAAAGCTATATGCCATAAAACCCCTTAAATAATGAAAATATTATAAAGCAATATTCTGTTCACTAATTTGTATTTTGCTTAAGGTATTGCAAACGTTCTGCATTTTTAATAAAGTGATGACTATATATATATATATATATATATATATATATATATATGTGGATCAGTTAGAGTTCTTGTGTCCATTAGTTTTATTTATTATTTTGTAGCAAGTCCACTGAAAAATGCTTGTATTCTTGGCCAGAGCTACAGAGAGAGCCGCCATATTAAATTTGATCACTATGACCATGTGTGAACGTTTGTTCAACCCCTATATAGAGCACTATCTGGTGGTTACGCCATTTTATACGAGTGTCCAAATGTCTAGTGGATGAAAATGTGGAAATACAACTGGAAAAATGGTGTACGTCGATGGTCACAAGACCTGCAGGTATATCCCAGAATGCTTTGCAAGAGCTCTCTTCGCAAAGCATAATGGCATTTGTTTTTGCGGCGAGAAAGAACAAAGATGGCGCAGTCACCGTGCAGGGATCCGGAGTCACGTCACCAACGGGGAGCGAAGGGTAGTGATCATCTGTGCGAACAGTCAGTTCACTATAAAGTCCCAGCTCTATAAGGTGATTGAGATGTTGGGGGTTAGAACGGACGTTCTGACAGAGCCAATCTATTGACCTAATTGTAATCCAATTTGTTTTTAGCTGCTTCTACTGCTGCCTTTAACTGTTTTCTCTCTAGAAGGTTCGTCTCTAATCTGAACACAATCGTGAATGATTTAGTTTCCTCTATAGAGTACAGCTGACCTAGTGCTGCTGTCCTTGTGTCCATTTTCTACTTTCTCATCGCCCTACCTGGCTGTGGCAGTTAGCCAATCTTCTTCTTCATTTAAATTGAGTAAGGCAATAAATGCGTCTAAAGATTGAGCCGTTGATGTATAACTAATCAGCTGTGGTGTTACGGAGATTTTCAGTCTATAGCCCAAGTCTGATCAGAGCATTGGTTTGACCATCAGCCTAATGAGGTGAGAGCAAAGCAAATGAAAAGTGGAGGGAAAGGAAGGACGGGCAGATTCTGAAGGGTGGGAGGTGGGAGTTTACATCGAGGCGAGAGGTGGGGGGGTAAAAAGTGAAGGTGAAATAAAGCGCAAGATGGTTTGTTTACCAAAAATGCCCTCTGTCAGACATAGAATAGACAAAGAACAAAATAAAGGGAAAAAAGAGAGAAAAGAAAGTATGAGACAGTGAACGACTGATACATGGTCAACCACTTTATTATCCCACTTTATTTCATCAAGGATAGACACACTATAATCCCCATCCCAAAACAGCAGAAGAACGACGAGAACGATTTATAGAGGTGGACAGTGAGGATGAGTGAAACACCAGAGGACTCCGGGACTGTTCTCCTTTTCCAGAATCCCTTTCAGGATCAACTCTACCGAAACAAGTGTTTACACTGGTGCAGGAGGGAAGGAGGGCGGGAAGCTGATCTAACCGGATAAACTCTCACTTGTCAAAAGTCAACGCTTCACACCTAAATCTGTGGTTTAGCTGATTAGTTATGTTTCATAAAAGAGAGAAACAAATTCAGTCCAGAGGTTTTAATTTAGTTTACAGCTAAACTTTGGTTTATGATCAAAGCATTTCTTCCCAACCTGGAACTGAAACAAGAAAACTAAATCCTACTCCTTTTTGCTGCATTTTAACTGGATGGAAATAGCCTCCATCCTGATGGACTTTTTCAGGGATTTGGGTTTTTTTTAAACCCAAAGAGCCTGAAAGATTTAAAATCAAATTAGATTCTTAAACAAAAAGCTTAAATTTTTTTTAGTATTGATATTGATGCATCACAGTTATGAGGTGATAAGATTTTCCAACTCTGATACAAAAAAGTTCTAGTGAGACTGTAGCTAGAAATCATTGGATCAACTCTAGAGTATTAAAAACCTTTAATTTTCTGATTAGTTTCTGATATTTTAAACAATCCCAAAATGAACCATGAAGGCTCTAAATAACAGCTAAGCTGATCTACATTTTGACAAGTCGATATATTACCCGGTATTAAACACATGGGGAAAACATGCATCGTGTTCCATTCCTTGTGAAAATCATGCTTCATCCATTCAAACACTTTTCCAAACACGTCCACCTTTAAACAGCAACATGTTTAAGCCTCTTTCTGGTAAAGTTTCCTGGCTGATAAAGTGCAGTGAGAGTTTACACAGTTCCAAATGAAACATCCGACTGAAAACTAAAACCGTTCTTTGGTTTCTGATTTTCGATTCATTAAGCACTTGTTCTAGTCCTCTACGTTCTTCTCAAAACTGAAACCTGTTTGTTTCTCTTCCAGACTTGGGCCTCAGTCAACCTACCTTCTGCCACGCCCCATGGGTACTGACGACCTCTGACCTTTTTGCCGTTCACCTCCACAACCACATTGCTTCCAACTACAGCCAGTGGCATCTTCTCCTAAAAAGACGGCACACAAACAATAAGACAAACTTTACCGTATTATTAACTGATCCCTTCAATAACAGCCCAAATCTTTAGGCTCGAATTGCTGCTACATATGAGCAGTGTCCCTCAATGCTGTTTATTACCCGATTTTTTGTTTACCGTTTCACCTTCAGGGACTTTGACTGACAATCTTGATCTGCTGACGATGGACCAGTTTCTTTCTAAATTGTAAGCATGAAGTCAAATTCAACTGCTGCGGTTTAATAGAGAAGCATGAAAAATACAAACCTGCCGTGTCTTCTACGAAATCATAGCTCCAAAGAGGAACCGTTTTGTTCAAGTTTTGCTGATGGTGTCAGTGGAGGGCTGCATGTTTTGAGCATTTTTCGGAAATATTTTTCACATGTACAGTGAACCTTCACTATAACGCGGTTCACCTTTCGCGGTCTCGCTGCTTCACGGATTGGCATCGTGTTCTGCATTCTTATCCACGTGTGTGTCAAGAACGTCGCGGTTTAATTAGTGCACGTGTGTAAAACAGCTTGGCTAATTTAGGTTTGCAAATTCTCTTGCAATATCAACTTTCTCTATAACCCATTCTCTCGGAAAAAAAACTCACTTGCCCCGCGGGCTTTAGAAGAAAAAAAACGCTACAGAGCGGAGTCGGGATGCAGCGGCTCAGTCAGAACTACTTGTCCCACTGTACTTTGTAAGTTTTTTTTAATAATCATTTTTTATTTTACCACGTTCTTTTCCAATGACTCGGGTCGCGGTGGGGCGGTGCTTATCTCCGCAATTTGAAGCCTTCCATTCATATTGATAATTAAAATGATTATTTTAAAGTAGAGCAGTTATTTAGAAAAAAAGTATTTAAACAGTACTGGGCCTGTAAAAAGGTTTTGTTCTTTGGTTTCAATGTATTATGGAGTATTTCATTGTATAATAATAGTAACAAACTTCACGGATTGTGCCTATTAAAAGGGTCTTGTTGGAACGTAACCCCCACGAAAAACGAGGGTTCAGTGTATTTCAGGAAAGAAGCCGCTTGTTGAAACAAATTCAATCTGTAATCATGCGGATACACCGACTGGCTGAGGTTTTTGTTTCTTGTATCAGAGTCGCGGTAAGAGTGGAGCCATGACCGCTCTCACCACTTGTCCAGTTTGATGTGAATGCATCTAAAAACTTCCAGCCAGAATTTTTTCAGCATGTTTGTATATTTCAAGACTGAAGACAATCAATCCTCATCATGACTGTAGTTTATTTAGCTGTGGAAAGATTTTTATATAAACGGCTGGATTGAAGCTCATCAAGGATCATAAGTCAACAAAATGTAGAGCGACAGCAAACCTACTTTATTAAAAAACTTTAGAAACAAACGTCACTTTTCTTAGGACAGAGCTTAATGAACTGACTGTAACAATGGTCAAAGTTTCCTCAGAGAACAGCTCAGAGGATTATGAGAACCCTTCAGTAGGGATGATCAGGTTTGGACACATAAGATCAAATTCTTTAACTCAATTTAATTACAAAGCCTTGATGTGAAATAAAAGCCATTTTCTGGTGATTACCTTGATCTTTCGGATGAGCTTGTTGTCCTCGTCGTCCTCGGTGTCGGGGAACTCATAAATTTTTATCTTGTGCTCCTGAATCTCTTTCATTATCTGCCGGGGTGTGAAAGATCAGAATCAGAGACACGACCGAAGGACCCGAAATACAGGACAGCTTAACTTTAGCCCCATCAGACGAGGATTTAAACATTTACAAGTCTGAGGGGAAAAAACAAGAGATTTAGTGGGAAAAGATTTTTTATGGCAAAAAATATAGTTTGTTGTGTGACTTCTTTTCTGGATTTTTAACCAAACACACACCTTACAGCAGCATCTTCTAAACAAGCAGGCTAAGATCGTTTGTGCAACATCACCACCATCTAGATGTGAATGTGAAGGAATACCTCACAATGCCTGCACTTAACGTAAAAAATCCCGTGTTGCTACTTTAACTGGTCCTTTCAACCTATTGAAAATAGAGCTAAAAGGTTTGACTAAAGACAATGATATTTAAATTCAACCTTGTGTCGTAAGCACCGCAGCTTGGCAGCTAATTTGAGCAACTCTGCTCTGTCAAAGCTCTTCTATTCTCCAAATACACAGCTGCTCCTTTTTTGCTGCTCACTGCATCAACTCCACCTCAACCTAAGCAGAAGTTTTTGCCACAATTTCCTAGAATTACAGTCTGCAATTTTGTTCTCCAAGAGGAAGAAACTGCAGTAGTACAGAGTAAAAAGTTTCATCAGGGTTTCTACGCACGCTATTTTCTTATTCCAAAAATGGACGGCCTATCACTACACCCCCTACTGGATCTACGTGTGTTAAACACTTACGAAGGTATACATCCAGACTGCGCGGCTATGATGAGCAGAGCTATGAACTGTGCATGGTCACCAGAAATGGCAGGACTCCACATCAATATGCTGGAAGTATTCCTAACTCTGAAGCACTTCAGGTCTGATATGTTACGCCGGCACCTCTTAGTAAAGACAGAAAGCTCAACAATAACGGCTTATAAAAAACCGCCAAGGCGGGATCCGATCCCTGCAGCTGCAAGACTGGCCAGAGGGGTAATTATGTGGAGCTGGACCAGGTTCCTGTCGGTTCGCTCAACGCACGTACCAGGTTCTGAACAGAGGGACCAATCTGTTGTCCAGAGAATGGAAACTGCATCCAGTGGAGCAGATCTGGCAGAGAGACGGACAGGCTGACGTAGATCTCTTCGCCTCATGGGAAAATGCTTGCTGCCCACTGTTTTTCAGACCCAGAGGCCCCGCTGGGCATGGATGCACTGGCACATTCATGGCCAAACCGGCTGCTTTATGCTTTCCCTCCTCTGCGCCTGATATCCCCAACTCTAGACAGAGAGAGGGAAAAGGGCCCATCTCTGATTTTGGTGCCCATTGAAGCCCTGGATGGCAGAAATAATACAAGTTCTGTCAGAGAATCATGCCCCCCCCCTTTTTCACAGGGACCTTCTGTCTCAGACTCAGGTGAAAATGTATGATCCAGAGCACATCTCTCTGGGTCTGGTCTGTGGAATTTAATTGCAGCAGATCTACCTCCAGAGGTCATCGATAGGAATGATGTGAGAAAGAAAGGCCATTTGTTTTCAGTGTCCAGTGGTGGAGGCTATATCTCTATGCAGGTTCAGAGCGCCCTAAAAGTGTGAGGGCTCATTCTACCATGAGTGTGAGCTACAGCACACACATTTGTGAGGTTTTACAGGCTGGATGTGACCTAATCATCGCTAGCACACACAGTGCTTGGAGTAGAGACATCGGGGTCCACCTGATGCCCGCTGGAGCTTTGGTGCGATGCACCACTTTGGGTCAGAATGCAATCCAGGATTGGGCTAATATCATCCATAGTGAAACACTGAATGAAGTTAGAAGAGTAACGTTGGGTTACTTGATGTAATCCCAGGTCCTTTGATAACAGAGTGAGGAGTTATTGAAGCTTCAGTTCAGTAGTTGGTCCCGCCGAGGTGATTCCCATAATGAAACACCTCAGTCTGTTACCAAAGAACCAGGGATTATGTCAAGTAACCCAACAGTATAATTATTACTATGTGTGAAGACTTTGGATTTCAATTTCTGGGCTTTAAAATACAACAAATTCTTTTCATACATTTAAATCAATGGCCCTAAAAAATATCACCATGAAAAAATGAAATGGTAAAAATTTGAACCCCTAACAAGATAATTAGATAAAAGAAAAGGCCGCTGAGACTTGGTCAGTATTGGCCAAATAACCACTTTAGTGAACTATGGCGCCATGCGGCGTGATCAGAGTCCAATCATGAAGAGTCGCTCTGCTTGGAAAACCTTTCAGGTTGAACAGGGTAACTGGTAGAAAGCACGGCTCCACCTCTAGAGAAACTAAGGGGTTAGATAGGTAACCTTTAAATGGTATCAAGTATTGATAATCTGGTTTAAAACAGGTAGGCAGTCTTTAAGAACAAGGTGTTTTTTGTCAGGTTACACCTTTTAAATGCAACAGACTAAAACAAAGGCAAAAATGAAAACCTGTTTTTTAAACAGCTGACACTCCTCAGGGGTCAGTGTGTCTGCTTTCGCGATGAGAGGAATGACGTTGACTTTGTCGTGGAGCCTCTTCATGAATTCAATATCCAGGGGCTTTAAACTGAAGAAAGAGGGGGGGAAAAAAAGGGAAAGTATGAAAATCAGGAGGAGTTTATTTCACATCCAGGTTAGAAACTAATCAGCTTTTGTTTTTTCAAATGTGTAGAAATCTGTTAGCATTTAGTCAGAGTGGACTTAGTGTAATGAAAGCCAGCCGTGTCAGAGGAAATATAGGTTCATACAGGAAATAAAAATAAAAAAAAGATCCTGCTGTTGAATCGAAACTACTAAAGATTATGATCATAACATTTTAAGCTTAAATCCAAACATGCAACACAAGAGTCAATAAATAGAAACCAATGAAATCAAAGCAGGTATAGAAAACATAACGTGCCATAAATGTAACACATTCACCTGATTTAATTACTACATTAATTGATCAGTCAGTAATTGTGACATATCAGAATTACATATATAGCCCTGATTAACTTTTTGTATCAGTGAAATAAATGGTATCCAGTTATGTTGTCCTAGACTGAGCCACGACTGTAAGCTGGTTGCTCAACACTACAAGTAAACTGTCAACCTATGGGGAAAACTAGCCTGAATTCTACCTCATAAAACCATCTTACTGAGGTAGAATTCATATTTTGAAAATGAAGCATAACACTAAGCCAAAGGGTCGAATGATATCAGTAAAGAACAGAGCTATCATATTATGGTAGAAACCTGTGATGGTGATATTTGTTGGGAATTAATCAACATTCTGTGGACATGTGCCACTATGATGACACTAAAAAGGATCCGACTCTGCCTTGGATCAGAGCGGGAGGAACTGTGCTGCAAACCTCAAAGAAGGTCTGTGACGTCATTCTGAACAACACAGCTCTAGTTTGTTTTGCTGCTCTCTAACCTGATGAACAGATGTATGTCTGAAGGTTTCAAATGCACAAAAACTTCCCCAACCAGCACTTCTAATGCAGGGATGATTTAATTCAGTTTAATTCAAAAATACTTTATTAACCCCAACAGGAAATTAAATGCTGCAGTAACTCTCAGGCCTTTTTTTTGAATTCTTTAAATCAAGTTGTGTAGGTGTTGATGCTGTGGCAGGAAGCGTTTTCTGGATTCTGGAATAACCTCTGACTGAAGACACTTTGTTGTTTAACAGTCTGATGAAGAGGATGCTCACTGTTGTCCACAATCTTCTTCACTTTATGAAGATTTTTTCTTCCTAGATCAGTGCGGACCTTCTTTATCGGCTTGTTGAGCTTTTTTAAATAATTTTCTCTGATGCTTTTTATCCCAGCAGATGATGAAAGAAGAGATCATATTCTCCACAACAGACTTATAGAAGATATGTAGCATGTTGTCGTAACGCTGAAGAAACGTCGCTTCCTTAGGAAGCCCCGTCTAAGGTTTAGACAGCACAGCTACTGATTCCTACTCCTTTACAGGAAGCATGATATTATTTGAAATAAATAACCAAGACATTCAACAATATTTGAAGAGCATTTATTTTTGTGATCTGGGGGTCATTTATCATGCTGCAGTGCTGCTTCAATGACGCCACTTTAAAATTAAACATAAAACTTTGTTAACTCTCTGTTTTTTGTTTTTACTTCTGTCACAGATTCTGTAGGCCAGGCGCTCGTTTCCAGGGATAAATATAAATGTTTTGTAAACAGCGATCATTTCCAACCATCAGATTTATTCATGAATCATGTTTGCTGCTACTGTCTAGTGTAAACACGGTTTCTATAGTTGTAGATCCGTTTTGATGTAATTTTCCATTTCATCTTTGGTTAGCTGCGTATATTTAAATAAAGGGGCTCTTTACTATAAACAAGTAAGATTACTGATAACTTCTCACTGCAGAGTCTGTAGAAGCAAATGACTCAACTGAACAATAAAATAAAATTATGAATATAACAATAATATATTTTTACTAAAATCAACTAACAGCTCAAACTCAAAATCACAGTCAGCCCTTTAATCAGTTGCTTTGTAGTTTAGGTCTAAATATTCTGGGTTAATTCAATTCTTCCCTGCTACATCTCTGATAGAACGTCACCAAAGGTCAGCAGCGCTCTCAGGCTTCGTGACTCACAGTAAAAATACATTCAGATGAATGAATCCAAGCCTTCACGCTCAGTGCACCAATTTGTAATGCAGTTGCAGTCTAGTGGGTCACCAGCAGGGGGACACAAAGAACAGCGAATTAGATTGAATCAAAGCAGGAGAACAAGAAAGCGGTCTGTCCCCTGCAGGGTCTTCACTACTGAATGTCAAATACGTCTCTGCTTAGTCGTGTGGTCTGATACAATGAACTCAGGGCTGTGTAGGAAGGCAAATATGAGCTTCATTAATGCAAACAAATGCATGATTAAATACGCAGTTAACAGTGGAGCCTGTATTGTTGCAGTCAGTGCTATTTGTGAAACTAAACAATGCATGATTTCTGTGTTTGCACACACCTCTGAAAGCGTGCTATAGTTTGTTAGAACAGGAATGCAGAATCATGAAAATAGAGAGGCAGACATGATCTCTGCAGCAGATGAAGAACATTTAGGTGAATTTTGTGTCTCCAGTTGTGATTGAGTGAAAGCAGCTCCAGATAAAACAGGAGTCAGTGTGTCAGTGCTCAGGTTTAGAGGTAGACAAGATATTGAGTGTCCAGAAATTTCTGTGATTTAGGACTCTCCTAAATGAGCTCGTAAACACTGGCAATGATTTAGGAAACCATCAATAAAACAGAAAAAGAAGCCTGCCGATGGAACCCCTTTGGACACAAACTCACAGGAGGAAGTTTGGACTCTGGGAACATTTGCCTGCAGCTTTCCTCTAACTCAAGATTTATACGTTTTCAAATTTTACAGCTTTCTTTGAGTTACGGATGGAGCGGCTCCAAAGTGTGTTTTGGCTGCTGATTGGACAGATTTAAAAGGGAACGGTAAAATGTCTGTAAAAGTTTCAGTAAAAGGGGACATGTTTAACAAAAGAGTGAATATTACAACAAATGAAAATATATCTAGGGAATAAAGACAGCTTAGCATGACGGAGCCTTTTCTGTGCATCTCTAGTTCAAAAAGGAAGAATCATTATCCCATTTTCAAAGCTTTGCATTAACTTAATCATTAAGAGTTAACCGTAAGGTGGTCTCCTTGTTCCGTATAAGATGACAGAAGAAGGCTTTTGTCTGCATTTGTGAGCATCTAGGACTCTCTTGTCTGATTGGCTGATTCAGTGATTGCGAGCAGATCTTTACTGAGCATGTGCAGAAGTGGGTTATGTAACCTTTGTGGGTCAAACTCTGGCTGACTGTCTCCTTATCTATAACACAGGGAGATGAAAACGTTGAGTCCCTCCTCCTGTGCAGTGGTGCTCAGTCAGACATGGCTGCCATCGTAAAATCCTTTCCTCCTTATAAAAGCCTCCCTTTAGCTCCCGTTATATGCTGTACTTACCCATGCCCAGAAGGCGCGATGAAATACAGGCAGCAGTGAACTCTGTTATCCGGCATGGATCTACGGTTCACTCTCGACTCTGCGTTCAGGAAGTCCTCAAACTTGCTGTCGATATAGTTTATTACTGGCTGCCAGCTGGTGAGATGGAGGACATGGATCATAGAAGAATAGTGGGAGATAAAGAACAAATGATTGGTGGCATTTCGTACCAGTTGCTGTTGTCCACTGCATCTCCAAAACCCGGCGTGTCCACAATGGTCAGTGTCAGCTGGACGCCTCCTTCCTTGATCAAAACTTTAGATTGCTCCACCTAAAACAAAAATAAAATGTGATGCTGATAAATAACCATCATCTTAGATCTTAACAAACAGTTCACACGTGCCAAGAGACGTTTAGACAGAGAAATGTTTAAATCAAAGCTTTTTCTGACCGCATATAAACCCAGATGTAGAGATTGACTAATAAAGGTTATTATAGATAGATGCAGATTATTTTCACATCATTCTGATTGAGGATCAATTAGACTGAGCAGATTCCTGAAGCCAATGTTGCTTTTTCTTCCTCTATTTTCATGTAATAATAAAAATGTGACACGGATCTCACTTAAAAGGAAAAAAAAAAAAACACTTTATTATAAAGACAAAAATTAAATGAGTAGCAGTAGTGGATGAGCTTCAGATGATCTCAAAGCATGGCTGAATGCACCGATGAACTGGCTAATGAATGCAAAAATCAGCTGATAGTGAAAAAAAAAAAATAACAGACTTAAAATCAAAGGGTAAAAAAATTCAAGCTATTCAAACACATTTCACAACGAACAATACAAATCTAAAAAACAGAGATTCTGATCTTCTAAGATTCATAATAAGAGGTGTTAAATGGTACAAATATTCTACAAATGTTAAACCAGATTGTCTCTGCTTATAAAAATAACATAATGTGGTCTACAGGCAGGTGAGAGTGGTTGTAAAAAAAGATTTGGTTTTAAGCAGTGTAGTTGGAGGTACTAATGAAAAAAGTAATTAAAAAAATATGAAGTGTTAAAATAATGTTTATAGAGAACTTAACATAGGTAGCCTTTCTGTAAATGCTACATAGAAAAGTAAAACTCAAATTATGAAACAACAAGGGTTATAATATACAACAAAATATGAGGAAGTTGTCTGTTGATTGCACCCCCTCAGTTATTTGCTGGTGCTTTGTTGAACCATGTTGTGTTCCCCCACTTTCTGTGACCAAGAAAAACAATCCACAACACTTGAATTCAGTTTTTTTTTTTGTTGTAGTCTAATTTTATAAAGACCGTCTGTCATCCTCCTGCATTAATTTGTTCCGGCCTCTGTAGACGTTTTTATTTTTTAAAGCAGTGCTACAGAATTTACACTTTAGGTCGATTTTAGCTCCCCCAAGTGGACAAAAGGTGTATTGTTTTGCCTGAAGGAAGACCGCATTTTCCATGAGGACCAGTGCATAGCGTTAAGATCTCCTGTCACCTGCAGTTAAATTGAACTACATTTCTATTTCCAGTGGCTGTGTAAAAAATGAATAGTGATGAGGTGAATCTAACTGTGGCGAAACAATGCCATGTGACCATGTTGAAAATAGGAAATGTTCAACTTTGGTTTTGTACCATATTCCTGCACTGCATGCAGACTAATGGATACGAATAATCAATAAAATTGATTATTCTCCTTGCCCTAAATTTTATGGATTTGAAGCGACCCTTAGTAAGGTCTGAAAACAAAAATGAAAGGATTTAAAATCAATGCAAAATCTGTTTACAATGATACACATTGTCTGCTCCTTAAAACCCGTTAGCAGCACGTGCAGACCGCTTTGTTTGGGTTTTGTTCTGTTTAGACATAAGCTTCATAGCAGACATTCAGGACATTCACTCTCACAGCTGGAAAAGTGAGCAAGAAGAGTGGAGTAACATTTTTCCAAAGAGTGAAGGAGAACATGATCCACATAGTATGGTTTGGAAACCCCCTGTTCAGTTTACAGCCAGTCTAATAAGGCAGAAGCCTGGCTGACAGTCATGTTTACCTTATATCAGAATCATTTCTACTCAGTTGGATCTACAGGAAAAAAAGCAACCGATCCATGCCCATTCTAGAAGGTGTGGAGTCTCTTCTAGGAAGCTCCAGTAATCACTGACCTGGACTACATGACATTGGATAATTAACACCTAAATGATTTTGTTTTATTTGGAGGCATTATTTTACACTAAATTATGCTCACACATTGATTGTTCAGCCTTGTGTCCGAACTTTAGCCCTCATGAAAACTTTAGTATGTAGAGGAGAAGAATTTGTGCTGCGGCCTAATGGACATCTTGGGGAAAAAAAAAACAAAAAAGAGATAATTAGTGTGACAATGTGTCCTTTTTATCATGTCAATAAGGGAATGTTAAGAAATATCAGTTTTAAGAATCATTGGATCTCTAGAAAGTGTTTCGTTTTAGCAATCGGTGAGGAATATTCAGGACTTTTGTTACAGGAAATAAAGATTGGTCTAATCTTAAAATCTTATTAGATTTCACAAATAACACAATCCTGACTAGTCTGAAATGACAAAATAAAAGAAAACTGGTTATACTACTGTCAAAAACCTGTTTTTTTCAAATAGCATTAGGTTGAAACAGAAAAGCTGCCTTTCAGTCTCACTGTGCTGCTTTCTTTTCCTCTGCATACTTTCACAGGCCCATCTGGTTATTTTCAGATCAGCCTTTAAACCCGAACTACGGCCCTTTAACTCCAACACAAACATTCTTAGGTTTCCACAAACCCTGAGATAATCTGTCAGACTTTATGACGGAGCATATATATCTTACCCACCACAGCTGACATTTGAGTTTAACTGAGCTCCCATCATGTGTGTTCAGATGCATGTTTGTGCTGAAAGTGTTTGTGCGTGAAACGTCAACCATCTCGAAACCAAATCTGCTATTTCCACCGTTTCCGTAAGGGAAAACAGATTGGAAGAAAACCTCAAAAATTTCCCCTTAGGCCCTAAAGCATCATTTAAAAAGAAATCGGATCCGTCAGCGACAAAACATGGTGGATTTTTCTGTAATATAAATACTCTGAGCCGGTCAGCCTCAGACCACAGAGGCCTTTTCCAACACGCCTGCGAACACAAACTCCTACTTGGAGGAGAGCGTAGAAACCCACGCCTGTCATAGCGTGCATGGAGAGGAGGTGGTTCAGGTCCTTCAGTATCAGACAATGAATGCAGCATTGTTCTCAGGCACTGACTTGATTGTAACAAAGCTCCCATGCTTTAGAGGAGTGAAGAGAAACGTTAAGATAAAATGATAAGATATCGGTAAAACACACTTTGTCTCCTTTATTGTTGTCACCTGGTGACAACATTAGGTGTAGTAATAAGCCTGAGGCAGGAACCTGTATCTGTGTGAAAATTGGCCCAATCCAAGCACACAAAGAAGCAGATGTTTAACAGATGTAGTCGCTGATCAATGGAAGCCATGTTGGCCTCTTTTCCACGAATAAAGGACAGTTAAAAAGGATTCCAAATAATAAAATGTATATATGAATGCAACCTATTAAAAGCATCACAAATAATTACTGGTAGACTAAATGACAACAAAATGTTGGATATTATGAAGTTTCAATATCATGCCTTCTAAATCAACTTATTTAATAGAGTTGGATGTTACCAGGCACTTCTGAACTGGCTCATATCAGACTGAAGAAAACCACATGTAACCCAGCTGTGCAGCACAATACTGAACAGAATGACACAGGAGAAAAGCCTCAATTATCTCCCCTTCAAAAGCCTGAAGTTTGTTTCACTGCTGTGTTCAAATGGATTCACCTCTAATGTCCTGCTTATAAATCCTTGAGTCCAAACAATCCCAGTGTGGAAAAAGTAAGTCCGTTTAACTCTCATTTCAACAAATTCTTTAGAAATATCAACACAAAACAGAATTTTTTACAGACTAAATGTTTTTACAAAACCTGTTATTGGTGTTTAAAAAAAACAAGGTCCAGTTTTGATTGGTTCATATGTTTAAAGTCTAATGTTTGAATAATTCAAACATATTCCCAATGCAAGAAAGGAATAGAAATGATCCATCTTATATGTTTACAAACAGAAGAAAGTTTTCATTTATATAAAACTGTTCCAAAGAGTCAGTGTTTAGGTTTAAATTATTTAGTTCAGGGTTGATCGCTACAAGCTGGGAACAGTTGGGCTATCGGCAGTAATGCTGTCGCTTCAACAGCATTATGGTTTCACTTAAGAGTAACTAAAATGCTGCAAGACATAATTTTGAATCGGTTTGACCATGATTGCTTCCTTAGTGGTTTTGGAAGAATGACATTCAGCCTTTGAAACTTCAAAATAAGAGTCTCAAACTAAAACGTAGGTTTTTTTTGATTCTTATAAAGTTTGCACATCTTAAAATGTGTGCAAATTATGTGTTAGTAGACACTGAGCAGATCTTCAAAAAAAGGCGCAAAAAAAGTCATTTATGTTTTCAATTCAGCAGACAGTATTTAGAAAACATTTTCTGCGTTTGGAGTCTTCGCCCAAATTCAAAAGAACATGGAAATCTAAACCTTCACCACATGCAAAGCGATTTTCCATATCAGTTTTTGCATCTTTTTTAGCACTTCGGCTAGAAACTGACATGCAAAAAAAGCTGCAGTCATTGTGGTGACAAAGGAGGCGATGATACAAAGCCGGACGATGGACAGAGATTCATCACCCTGAACAACCCTGAGATCAAATCATTGATGTCTAAAATTATTTCACATTTTAAAAGCGTATTCTGTTAAACTAGGTAAAGATCATCCAATTTTACTCATTGATATAAGATTACAACAGCAAAATCTCATAATTATATAATTTGTCTGTAAACTCAGTTGTTGATTTAATTTGTTAAATAAAGTATAATACAAAGACAACACAAATAGACAAAACCAACCACTCCTGAGACCTGTTGTGGAATGTAGCTAACTTATGATCAGGATTTCATAATAGTATCTGGCAATTTAAGTAAAAAGCTATAAATACAGTTGTGGTCAAAAGTTTACATACACTTGTAAAAAACATAATATCATGGCTGTCTTGAGTTTCCAATA